>JAKSZT010053946.1:8026682-8132633 GCA_026826555.1 Tolypeutes matacus | reverse complement strand
GCAAGGCTCCAGGATGTGTAAGTTCATTGAGGTTGGTGGGCCACACTGTGGGAGATGTTTGTGTGGGATGTGGTGGGAGGTGTGGAAGGTGGGCAACATGGGAATCCCAGTGGGTTCCGTGTAATATTTTAGGTAATCTAAGCACCTCTTAAAATATATGTATATATATATATATAAATAACATTTTTGTAAGCAAAAAAAAAAAAAAATAAAATAAAATAAAATAAAATTATTTTAGTACTTACTGAGGAAGTAGGAAATAAAATCACCCCCTTATTTTTAATTTTATTATTTTATCAGATAACTGCTAAGGAACAGAGCTTACAATTAATTCTTCAGTTCTTGCAGGAGTGACTCAACAGAGTTCAAATATATGTCTCAATCATGGAAAAATAATAGACATTTTTCTTTCCTCAGGAAGCTGGTAAAGATCATGGTATAAAAAGTCATAAAAAGTACCAAAGGGAAGTATAGATTTTTTCTGCCCTTTCTTGTTAAATTATATTCAAAATTATTTTAAGCTCTGTTTTAGATGAACAAATTATCAGGTTTACATATTAAAAGTATTAAGCTATAAACCATATGAGAAAGGCTACATCTTTATGGAAATCCCCCAAATATCACCTATTGTTGTATCACTTGACAGTTGAGACTCCCACTTCTTCATGATAGCATGTTGCTTTTAATAATTACAGCTATTTATACACCTACAAAGATACTCTCATAATTAGCTGATGGGCAACCAGGTCTCTCACTTGCAAATTAAGTCCTTCAAAGCAACGATGTTTTTAAAACCTTCCCAGTGTTCACTAATCATTTCAGGCACTTGGTACATCTATTTTCCCTTCTCCTTATTGTTATTTTTAATCATTCTATTTTAACACATTTGATTCTTCAATCCTTTCCAGAGATAGAAGACATATCAAACAATCACAAATAAATAAAGAATATATATGGACTAGATTCTCAACACTTCAGGTATCATTGTTAGAGACACAACTATTATGTGTCTACCATTAAAGGTAATGTGCCTGGGATAACTGAAGGTACATTTTTCCAGCCTTAATTGTTAGCCTTTAGATGAGAATTTGGAATCCTCTATGGAAAGAACCTATGATTAATAAATTTGGCTATGTCTAGAATAGTAGGGGCTTTCCTTCCCATCATATTTAAGAATCTATTTGAAAAACATGTAGTCAGAAAAAAAGAAGAATACTTACTGACAAATCTTCATGAGATTTGTAGCCAAGCATTAAGGAAAGAACAAGAAATTTAAAAGGTTAGAAAATGTGTTAGTTTCCTAACATATTACCACAAATTTAGTGGCTTCAAATGACATAAGTTTCTCATTTCACAGTTTATTATTTTACAGTTCTGGAAGTCAGAGTCCAAAATCAGTCTCACTGGGCTAAAGGAACTACTCTCACTTGGTTCCTTCTGGAGGCTCAGAGGGCTGAATCCATTTCCTTATCTTTTGCTGCTTCTCTGGGCCACCTGCATTTCTTGACTTATGATCCCTTCCTCACATCATCCCAAACTCTTGTTCTTGTCACATCTCCTACTACCATTCCCATATCTCCCTCTGCCTTCTTATAAGTACCTATGTGATTATGATGTACCCACCAGATAATCCAGGATAACTTTCCCATCTCGAGAATTCTTAACTGAATCACACCTCAAAGTCTCTTTTACCATGTAAGGTAACATATTAACAGGTTCCTAGAATTTGGATGCTGACATTTTTATGGAGGGGGGCATTATTCAGCATACTACAGCATACTACAGAAGGGAATATGTAAAAACTGAAATTATACAGTTGATATGATTGTCCAGGCAGAAAATCTTAAACAAGCCACAAATCATTTATTAAGATTAATAAGACAGTTTAGTTAGGTGGCTAGATATAAGATCAAATTTTAGAAAGAAATTGCATTTTTATATATCAGGATGAAATAGAAAATGTAATAAAAAGATGTGAGAGAGAAGGGCAATGAAGATCAATAGAAATAAGTGATGCTGGGACAATTGCTTAACACGTAAGAAAAAAAAAAAAGATCCATATCTTACTGCATACTCCAAAATAAATTGTCAATTGATAGGAGACTTAAATATGAAAAGCAAAACTAGGAAAGTTTTAGAAGAAAGACAGATGACTATCTTAAATGAGACACAAATATGAATAACCATAAAAGAAAGATTGATTATTTGACTACATTAAAAGATCCTCTGATCATCAAAAGACACCATAAAGAAAATGAAAAGACCAAACCAGAATCTGGAAGAAAATATTTTCAATGCATACAACTGAGAAAATGTTTGAATTCAGAATATATAAAAACTATTACTAATCTTTAAGCAAATAATAAACAACTCAATAGAAAACTAGAGAAAGGACCTGCACTGGCATTTCAAGGAAGAGGGAATAAAAATAGCAAATAAACACTTGAGAAGAAGTGTAACCTCATTATACAAATAATAACTTCTTTGAGGAACTATTTGCAACCAGTTAACTGTCAAGATTAAGAAGCCTGATAATGTCAATCATAGTAAGGATGTGGAGCCATAAGAACTCTCACACATTGGTTAGGAGTATAAACTGGAACCACAAATTTAGGAAACAGTTCAGCATATTCTTGAAAGTTGAAGATGCACACCTCCTATGAACAGCTCCTAGATATATGGCCCTAAGCGAGACTGTTCATAGCAGCATTGTTAATTGATTGTAAAAGCAAAAGTGAAAATAGTGTGATGTTCAATAAGAGGCTAGCAAGGAAATACATTTTGGTATAATATGCCATGGAATGTTCTTTAGCAGTGTGAAAAAGTGACACCTATATGGAAAAACATGGATGCATCTTAAAAACATATTGCTGAGTGAAAAAAACACACAGATAACAAAAAGCAATGTGCAGGATGATATAATTTAAATAAAACTCCAAAATAAGAAATTTAAAATATATATTGTTAAGCACACATATGTGTGATGGAAACTATTTTTTAAAAAGCAATAGGGTGAAAGCACAATATTCACAGTTATGACTCAGTATGGGTAGACATAGGCAGTTGGGTTTGGGGATGAGTCAACAGACAGTTAAAGCATACAGAATGTTCACGTTTGTAAGTTGGTACTGGGTTTGCGGTTTATTTCTCATGAATATGCTTCTATATTTAACTATATGTTATGTATATGCAAAATAGTAAAATAATATATGCATTTAAGAAAAATCAAGGAATACAGCAGTGCAGCTTTGTTTAGCACATTTGTTGTAAGTGGTCTGGACCTACTACTAAGAACAAAGACTGGCACAGGCATGTTCAAGTTATCCGGCCATGTCTGACACCCACAGGAATAAATAATGACAAGATGTCAAATTTAATAATAAACAATCATGTGTGTTACCTGAAAACATTGTACTGGGTACTCTCTCTGCTACTTTTAATCCATTGATTTGAAAATAGGTTTTTAAGGGCAGTTGGTGCTCAGAAAATCTGATTTTTAATTTTTAAATTTGTATTTTATTTCACTTTTCTTTCTAACGAATAGAGCTGCCATGCTTGTCTTTCTAGATCCCAGAGGAGTAATTTGATGGCAAGAGTACCAGTGGTGCCATAAAACCAAAATAAGTCCTATTCTTTCATAAGTATCTAGTTGACTTTGAAATAAGATGTTTCCTCCTTTGGAGAAAGGCATTGGTCACTCCCTCTGGTGGCCAGGGGAAGGGCTACAGTGAATATGATATATTCAGGGAAAATGAATTTAGCCAATGACTTGTTTCCTGGAATTTAAAATTTACAACTAATTTTACGTATTAGGCTTTGTGGTATATTTAATTATGTGCCTAATAAAAAAGCATGCTTTCAATCCATTTCTGTGGGATTGACATAAATGATATTTTTATTCCAGAGGAGTAAATTGAGGCCCAGGGAAATGAAGGATTTGGCCAAGTTCAAATGGCCAAGAGGTTGAAAAGTTAGAATTAAAATTCAGCTCCATTGATTCTTAACCCAGTGCTCTTGTTACCACCACACATAGACTCTAGGTAAGACCAATCCTAGAGTTGATGAAGGCCCTCCTGTGGTAGCTGGAGGATGCTGTGGAGGAGGATCCAGGAAATGAGGCTCTGGTTTAATGACTAATTGGTTCCTTGTGCTATATTTAATTTTCTTGATCTAATAATTCACTAGAAGCTGTCATTTGAAAATGAGCCTCATTTGACCCCTTTTTTTTCCATTCCCAACCAGGCTTGCTGGAGCTCTGTCCTGCCTGGATGTCTTTTCTCTTTCTTCTTTGATCAGAATATATGAAGCCTTTCACAGCCCAAGGGCAGAGACCGTGGACTGCTTTAATTATTTAGGTTACAAGGTGATTGGTGATTGTAGGGCTAGACTAACTTTAAATTTATTTCATAGTGAGAGTAGACATGGATATATATCAGGGAAGAAACTCCAGTGGGAAAAATATTAGCATCTCCCAAGGCCCTGGTATATCATTTCAGGGGTTTTCCATCCATTTAAACTTACCAGTGTGTTCCACTCACCTTGCTTTTCATGGTTAGCTTTGCCACCCACGTACCCCTGACTGGGTCTGGGTGATAGTTTTTGATTCCTGTATGCATTCATACTTCAGAGAAAAAAAATTGCTCATTTTATCTGGGATAAGCTACAAACTTATTTCCCTTGGCTTATCTTATTAATATTTGATGGAATTTACTTTCAGAGTGACTTTGCACAGTTGCCCGGGAGTGTTTGTACAAAGGAGGCATTCTAATGCAAATCTGACTGGATTGAAAGTTTTAAAAAATTTGGCCCAAATGAGCCTGTGCTCAAAGGCAATTCTTAGTCATCAAAGCAGCTATTTGTTTATTCATTAATTTGTTTATTAATATATATTATACTTTATGAAACAAATATTTGCTAAACACCTTTTGGTGGATATTATCATTGGTTCAGAAGTCTACAGTTTTGTTGGGAAGGTGAAATAATCGTGAAAAAAATAAAAGATCAGAGACTCAAAATTTAAAAAGATTTTGACGTTGATAGGACTGCATTGCAAGAAGGCCAGTATCCACCAGCCAGACACTAAATTACACCACACCCCTGTTTCTTAAGCTTGCCAAAATTCCAGGCTTTCTTCAGGATTTCCTTTGTGGGCTGCAGGAAAGGAAATGCCTTATGCATTTAGGTAGGAGCATGAGATATGGAGAATGGTCAGCGATAGTGGGGAAGGTGGATGTTATCATTCCTTAGCAAGCTTAAGACTATTTGAAGAGGATTCTGATAATATACTGAATATATTCACTGTATGAATATACCATATAACATACTGAATAAAACATTAAGGGTCTATTAAAGGGTTAGAGAATTTGTTCAGGAGAGTAAAATATTCAGGAGCTATTTTCCAGGGGAGTAAGAGATTAAGAATCTCTTTGTTGATTGCAATTTTTAACCTACAGAATGCAGGGCATGACGTTCTTTTAACAACAGAAAGGACAGATTTCCTTGTCAACATGGCCCATTAACTATAATGCTAAGTTGATAGTACAAGTCAATCAATGAAAATGGCAAGGATGAAATACTCTGGAAGGACCAAGGAGGGTAGAGAAGGCTTATGGAGGAGGTGTAGATGAATTTTACTGGGAAGAATGAGTAAACCTTGAAAAGATGAAGGTGAGGGAGGCATTTCTTGGAGAGGAATTGATTTGTACTCTGAGAAATGTCTGCTGAGCCTTTATTGTGAGCTAAATGTGTTAAGTGATAGAGAGGATATAAATAAAGCATATATTTATGGAAAAGAGAGATAATAAAGACCTTATTAACTTATAAAGAGGGGTCTAAAGGAGTTCATAAGGGGATTTCTAAGGTTGCGTGAAGTTGTCAAGTTAAAGACCTAAAACTTTCAAACTCTCATTATCCTTTCCTTAGTAATAAATCTTTTTTGAAGGTGATTATTTTTCTTGCAAAAGGAAGTAGATGATATCATAAATTACATTTTAATCATATTGGTTGAGTTAATCATTTTGACTTTATGACATTAAATGTCCTGAAAATGAGAGTAAATGTAAAGAGTTAGCTTAACTTGGGGGTTTATTAAGTGCATCATGTTATCTAGGGTAAGTAAACCATCCTGGCACATTCTTAAAGTTCATAGACAGATACAGTTAAGAGATTCATCAATTCTTCTTTTTCCTTCACTTGACTCAGAAAAATCCACATATAAACCCAGCCACACTGGATCTCCAAACATATCCTGAATTATTCTACTTTTTTCCATTTCAACCCCTTAGCTCAATCTACTATCATGTTTTATATGGAATGTTACAATAGTCTCCTACTAGTCTCCACAAGTCTAGTATTGTACATTATGTCCAGCCTCCCACAACAGCCAGGGTGACTTTCTGAATGGTAAATCAGGTCGTGTTATTCCCCTGCTTAAAACTCTTTAATGGCTTCCCATCACTTTTAAAATAACATCCAAACCCACCAATGTCCACAGAGGCACCCTCCTAGCTCTCTGACATAATCTCTGGCCATTTTCTCTCATACTCTGCATACGCCTGCCACACTGGATTTCCATCTGCTTTTCATGCACTTCAAACATAATGCCTCTTCAGAATTTTTGTACATAGAGCTCTCTGGTGTAGATTGCTTGTCTCCCCAAACTTTGGTGACCTTCATTCAGATTTCAGTTAAAAGATCATCTCTGCATAGTGGCTCTTTCTAATCCAGTCATTCTCCAATACAATATCCTTTTAATTTTATACATATTGATTGCCCCTATAAAGTTAAAAAGTTACCTCATTTTAAATTTACATTATTATCTGTTCCTCCATGTAGAATATCAGGGTCATAATATCAGGGTCCTTTTCATCTTTTTCATGGTTTCATCTCCAGCCCCTAGAACAATACCTCTATCCTCGTGAGTTCTTGATAAACACTTAATGGATGAATACTGAATTACATTTGAAGTGTTTTCTTCCTTTCTCTACACTTTGGGACTGACTTTAGAGTTGTGGCATGATCTCCAATTGCAAAGTAAGATCAGTTTAACTAGAACTGCAGCTTAAGATATTACTGTAGCTCAGCACTCTTTTGTGGCCTTGTAGGAATCTGAGCTTATGACTCCAAAGCTTAATGTCCACAAGATGAAACCCATCAATTATAGTAAATTTAAAATAGCCTTCCAAAGCAATAACAAAAAAGGAAATGCAAGAGGGAGTAACTAATAAATTGTAAATGTTTCTAATAGTATATGAAAGTCTTAAATCGTGAAAATGAAATAGTAAACATCTTAGAGTCTTCTATATTTTGCAGGATATGCAGTATATATGAACTTAATATTATTTATTTTTTCCTAATATAATATTATTAAGTTTAATGTGGGAGAAAATATGAATTGAAAGTACACTATAAGGAAAATCTGCTCACTCAAACAACAATTTTGAATTTTATTTAAACCTACAATGATATGCATTTTACTGAAATCTATAACCATTGCTTATTTGATCATCCCCATTTCTGTTAGGTATTCTTGGAGTCTGTTACAGAACTACCAAAGAAAATTGTGTTTGTCATGATGTTTCCTTGTATAAGTGGTAGAAACTCAACTCAAATCTACTTCAGCACAAAGGGAATTTATTAGTTCACAAAACCAGAAATCCCAGGAGGGTTCCATGGAGATTCTTTCTCTCTTTAATCATTTCTTAATTTTGCTTGTCTCTGCTTTCCTTTTATCTTGTCATCAGAATCATCTACTGATGATGAGGGTTCTCCAGTAACTTAATAAAGGTGCAGCACAGGCCAGAGTTATGTTCTTTTAGTATATGGTATAAAGGAAGAGAAAGATTTGCTTACTAACCTATTAAATCTTTTATCCAACATTCATTTAACCAATGTTTATTAATTCTAATAGTTACTGATTTTGATAGACCTGGTTTTGGTCACGTGCCTCATCCTGGCCAGGGGAATAGGATTGGGGAGAAAGAGGGTATCATCATTTATATGGATTGGAAAGGGATTCCTGAAAAAAAAGGGGCATGCTGTTCTCAGTTATAAGAAGATAGCAAATGAGCTGGGCAGGCAGAAACTCACAGCTACAATATTTCAAAATAAAATTATGAGGATCTTACATAATTAATGACCTGGGCATCATGTTCATATTAAGTTGACAAAGCAGTAAGAGGCAAGAATCACAATTATTTTCTTTATTTTTAAAATTCTACTCTGGGAAAAAAATTCTTGACTTAATCAAAGTTGCTTGCATGCTTGTTTTTATTACTAGCTGAGTTCCTTATGCAATTCCGTATGCTATTTAATTGAGATATGACTAAAGCGTCATGAAACTAGTTAATTTCATAGTATATAATTTTCTTTGTATAATTAAAAAAAGGAAAGAACCTAGGAGGATATTATGTTGAGAGCAGCAAGCCAGACACAAAAGGACAAATACTGTATGATTGCGTTAGTATGAACTAAATATATTATGTGAAATATCAATATATTATGTGAAGTATGAATACAGGTAAAATTGCATGTATAAGACCGTTTTTCTTTGAAGTTGAACAAATGTTCAATATAAAATGGTAAAATGTTAATATCAGACCAAAAAAAAAAAAAAACATACTAAGTGACGGAGACCAGACACAGAGTACTGCATGTTGTATGATTCCATTTATATAAAATGTAAATATGAATCAATTTATAAAGATGAAATTAGATTAGTAGTTATGTAGGGCTGGGGAAAAGAATGCTAAAGGGCATGGAGTCTTTCTTTTTGGCGTAATGAAATTGTTCTAAAATTTTTGAGATGATGAATGTAGAACATTGTGATTGTACTAAAAGTCATTGATCGTACACTGTGGGTAGATCATATGGTATGTGAATATATCTCAATAAAACTGTTTAATAAACAAATCAATAATTGTGCAAGAAGAGCCAGAAATAGCAGCTATGTACATCAAGGGAAACATAGAGATTGAGAGGTGAGGAATTTTCTTTGTTTGTTTTTTGTTTATTGTTATTATTGAAATAATATGCTCTAATAATGATTGAAGTGACGAACACACAACTATGTGATTATACCAAATACCATTAATTGTACACTTTGGATGAATTGTATGTTTTATTAATATGTATCAATAAAATTGATTTTAAATAAAGGAAATTCCCAAGCAAAAGTCATAAAATAAATTCTCTCCTTGACCATCAAGAAAAGCTTAATTTTGACTGTCTTAATGCCTATGTAATTCTAAATTTAGACAAATATTCCTGTTTCTCATCCTTATCCAAGCAGTTATCTTCTAAATAATCTTGACCCTAATACAGAGTTTTATGTATTAATGGATCAGTTATTCTGTATTGCCAAATCCATTATAATGTTGTCTTGATTATCTCATGAATTTTTGTTCTGTGTCTGGAAAACAAATCATCCCCATTCTTCCTTGTTTTCTACAACATGTATGTATTGACTAACAGCTATAAACCAAGTACTGGGCTAAGTTAAACGTAAATTATTTTCAATAAAGTCATTGGCTACTTATTACTAATTAGAGTTCCTTTTTCTCCCTGCTCCCAATTACACTAGGTTTTTATATGAGGAGACTCCATTTGGTACCAATGTCAAACACATTTGGGATTTGATGATACCTAGTGTTATGCTCTATAGATTTACATTATCTTTTTAAATCCCCACCACATGTTCCTGAAAAGATTTAACCTTCAGAAAAACATGCTGCATAGTTCTTATTACCTCATATATTTATCACCTCATATTTTTCTGGGTGTTTTGTGATTTAATCTTCTATTCATTTCTCTAAGGTCTGTCTGTCACTACACCCCATGCTGGCAATGTATGGACTTTGCCAATGAATATTTAATGGATGAAAATCTGCTTAGCTCTTAGTCCTTCTGATTAGACGAATACCATTCTTATTAATGGGTCACTAACTTCTTTATTTTTCCTGAAGGTGTTCAAAAGGGTGACCTGAGAGACTTGGTTGGTATATATACTTGGGATTTTAACTGTGACAAATTCAAGAATATTGTGATAGCAGATGCAGTTCTCACTTACCTGGGAAATTTGTTTTTTGTTATTATTATTATTTTTTTCTGGTTTCCCTTAAGGGCACTACGGAAAAAATGAGTTTCTTAATATTTTGTTGACATTCTAACACCACTACTGTTCTCTTTATCTGTCTAAGAACCAGCTGTTTCCTTCTCTGGTATTTGTTTTTCTTAAGAATATACTATTTCTCATAACCAGGACTGTCCATTTCAAGGCTGAATGAAATATCCACTTAATTATTTTCCATTTTTCTTCATAAGTATTAATGAATATGTGAGAATTCCCTCCAATTCATTCAATAAATGAAGAATAAATAGCAGAGGGGTATCATTCCAGAATCTTCTTATCTGATACCTGAACGTTCTGACTGATAACAACAGCAATGGCATGTTCAACATAGGCTTATGGTTTCTTGATGCTGTTATCATGAACCTTGAATAAAAACAAGGGGCTCATTTTGACTTTTTGGAAGACTGTTTTGATTGGATGAACATATGCCCAGCCACTGATAATTTTGTATCCTATAACAAAAAAATAGTGAAAGTATTGAAAGGGAAAGACTTCTTTTCCTGTCTCAACTTTATATTGACCAGGTTACTTTGTTTAATTACTTCAAGTGCTCATTGTCAATAGTGGGAGTTTTGGTGCCTGTTGTAAGCCATGTGGCACTGGGCAACCCATTTAACCTCTCTGTGACTCAATAACGGGGCTGGAGGTTCATTGTTGTTAAAATTTCTAAGAATTAATAATTCCCAGGCTATAGGATATGTATTATCCCATGCTGCTACTTAGTTATTTATTCTTATATATTTTTTCCTTTATCTAAATAGTGTTTATTTTTATTCTTTTCTGTCGTTCAACCCAAGGATTTGCACAGAGGGCTGAGTAAATGCTTTTGTATGATGATGATGATGATGATGATGATGATGATGATGATAATGATAGTTCATTGGAATAATATTGATGATTCATGAGGTGAACTATGACCCATTTCCACTTGTGAAGGCTTGGATATGTCATATTAATTTTGCAAAATAGAGAGTTTTCTTATCTTGGACAATTTCTAGTCTAAACCTGAAACTGATTCTTAATGAAAGATAAATTTGGATGCATATACTTAGTGTTCTCCATTTGCAGTCTAGAGGTACAATAATTTAGAATGGGACAAATAAGTAAGAACAATATTATTTTTTCCATTCTGTCTATATAAGGGTTCATTCATTCTCACTTGTTCCCAAAGATGATTGTTTGACCTATTTTATATAATTAATTTATAGTATCTGAGATTATTTGAATTTAACATGTTAGCAAGAAAATCAATCAGTCACTTCATGTTATTTTTCCTGATTTGTAAATATATTAAATAAACATGCACTTAGGTAACTCTTGAAATATATGTAAGTTGTCAGATGATAAATAAATGTATTGTTTTTCTGTGCCACACTAAAATATACATTATAGCTTCCTGGAAAGGAGTTTGAAGGTCAGATTAGAAGTGTTATTTTCTTCTATGGGGTGTAAGTAATATATTGATGTGCTCCAGCCTGAGAAGATGTGACTTTGACCATATCTATTTACATCATCTCTTAGTTTCTCCCAAATGATGAAATGCATCACTTACTACCATTAAAAATACAATTATAAGACAGATGCTATCATAAAGTGTTAATAACCCAATTAAATGTCATGTTATTATTACAAGATGTACACATGCTAAGTATTGACTCATACTACATTGGTTTTACCATTCTTTCAAGACTGGAAAACTGATGGCAAAACACATTGCAATTTAATGTGTTAATTGTCATTAATCTATAGAGACAACGAGGAAGAACACAATTTACACAGAGTGCAAGTGATTGAAGATGTAAAGGAAGACTGCTTATGAGGGCATCTGAGCTGTTTCTGTGAATGGGCTAAACCTGTGCGTCAAATGAACTAAGACAAACAGGAACATGGAATAAAAAGAAATATGAACATTTGTCATAGCATTTCTATTAGTGACCCATATAGTGGGAACTGATTAAAAGCTGCCACTTTCAGGAGATAAATTTTATCTACCAAAGCAATAATTTTAGCAGTAGTTATGAATAAACAGCAGACTTACCCTAATAGCTTCAAAAATCAATCCAACAATTTGTTTGATGTACTACAAGCCTGAAAGCCTGATTGTGTAGCTGATTTCATTGCTCTCTGTTTACATAAATTACTTTTTTTTTAGTTGTCTATGAACCTTTCCATTAGGCATCTATCAGAAGGAATGAACCCTGTTGACATACAAAGCACTCAGGAAACTTGAGTTGTGTACTCTTCCATACTTCAAGACTAACCTGATACAAGACTCAGATTTACATCTTTTGGGAAAACTACTGCCACCCGGAAGTATTGAGATTGGTCCCTTTTCCCATCTGTCTCAGAATGGACTCATGAGATACAAATACCTGCATCAAGCACACATCACCTTCTCTGTGCCTCTTTGCCGGGAGATCCTAGGGATCAAACCCGGGTCCCTCCATATGGGAGATGGACGCCCAACCATTTGAGCCACATCCGTCCCCCTTTCTCTGTGCCTCTTGGTCCGAGATATTGAATGTGGACTACTAAGCCTTGGCTTTCCTTACCCTAAGGTCAGCCTCTCTTTGGCTCATGATTTTCCTTGGTTCTTGTTTGTATCGATCCTCCTTCAGTTTCTGTCGTCCTTCTTCATCTCCCTACTGGGATTCATGGTATTTACTCATTTAACAAATATTTAAAGAGTGGCTACTGCATCTGAGGCACTATTCTGGATTCCATGGATACAAAATAAAGAAAACAAAGTCTGTGATTATGGAGTTTATGTTCTAGAGGAGGAAGGTAGATATTAAACAAATAATTGCATTACCAGGTGGATATTGTAATGGTTCTTAGGGAAATCACAGATACTTGTTAAATGGTCTTTACTCACTAACCCCCACCTCCTTCCCGGGGAAATCACAAACACATGCTAGGTGGCCATCCTCCAGGCCTGTGTGCCATTCCACAACCTGGGGGAGATGTTGAATCTAATGAAAAGGCACAGCCAGAAGTTAAACCTAAACCGGAAACCAGGACAAGCAGCCCCAGATGTTTATTAGAACAGTCATTCTCAGAGGCTCAACACACTCACACAATATGTAGATTTTCTCTCTTCAAAGGTGCAAAGGGCTGCCATCTATTGACCCTTACCAGGACAATTTTTTGGCCACTCTAGGAGACCTGATAGGCTGGAACTTCTTCCCCTGCTCCTTTGGACTGTGTGTGCTGTGTAAGCGACAAGGAGATTATTTGCCTTTTTGGACTCTTTATTCTGTGCAAGCAATAAAGTGATCATTTGCTGAAAGTTGTTGTACCCTGAATCTTTTAACATTGTACCAACTTTCTGTACATCTGCCATGGAGAAAAATTAAGTAAATTAAGAATAAATTTTATAGAGTGACTAGGGAAGTCCTCTCTGATGTCACAGTTGAACAAAGTTGAAAGAAGGTGAAGAAGCAAAGCTTTCCAAAATTTGGGGAAAGAAGTTTCCAGGCATAGCAGCAGCCAGAGAAAATGCTTTGAAATGGAAGCATGGTTGGAGTGTTCTAACTGGGTGGATGGGTGGGGAATAGATGAAGACAGAGAGATAGCAGGCAGTTGGGGGGTAAATCATGTAGGGTCTTGTGTCTCATGAGTTATGAATGAGATGGGAAGTCATTGAAGGATTTTGAGCAGAACCCCAGAAGTCCTCCATGTCCCCTTCTTAGTCACTACCCCAACACCATATATTACTTTGGTCTGTGATTGAACTTCATAAAAGTGGAATTATTCAGCATGTTCTCTTAAGTCTACCTTATTTCACTCAAATTTTGTTTGAGAGATGCATCCATATTGTTGGATATAGTTGTAATTTGCTCATTCTCATTGTTGCACTGGTTTTCATTGTACAAATATATCACAATTTATTTATGCATTTTAGTATTGATAGACATTTAGGCTGACTTGCTTATCATGAAGAGTGTTACTATCAACTTTTTTTTTTTTAACATTTCTTTGGATGAAAACATGGACACACTTTGGGCATCTATTCAAGAGTGGATTTGCTATGTCAGAGGTTTTGTGTATATTAAGCTTGAACAAATAATGCCAAATTTTTCCAGGATGGTTGTAACAATTTACTCTCCCATCAGCAGTGTTTGAGAGTTCTAGCTGTCTGGGTATTCATGCCTTTGTGTAATCTCCCTTGCACACTGTATGTGTGCTCTATCTAGTGACTTTCTTCTAACCAATAGAATATGGCAGAAGCATTGGGAGTTTCCTTCTGAGGTTAGGTTGTAAAGACTGACTTCCACCTTGCTGGTCCTCTTGCTATCTTGCTTGCTTGCTGATGAAGCCTGCTGCCATTTTGTGGCATACCCTATGGAAATGTGACAAGGAACTGAAGAACTGAGGCCTTTACTCCAACAGTAGTGAGGAAAGTGACTCCTGCCAACAACCACTGGAGTGAGCTTGGAAGCAAGTCCATCTTTAGTTGAGCCTTAAAATGCAGTCTTGTGAGAGAAGAGCCAGAGAACCCAGCTAAATATCTGTATTCCTAATCCATAGGAAGAAAAAATAAATGTGATAAAAATAAATGTGTGGTAATAAGTGTATGATGTTTTAAGTCACTACATTTTGGAGTAATTTACACAACAGAAAAACTAATAGAGTGACTATTTGGATATATTTCTTTGTGATGTGTTTGTGCAAACTTTTGTCCATTTTTCTGTTGGGTTCTATGCTTGCTTGCTTATTTATTTGCCTGTATATTTATTTATTTGTAGGAGTTCTTTAAAATATTCTGAACACGAGTCCCTAACAAATATGTTGTATATATATATATATATATATCTTCTTTTATGTCTTGCTTTTTCACTCTTTTTATGGGTTATTTTGGTGAACAGAGATTGCTAATTTTAAAGTAGTCCAATTTATCAAATTTTTTACCCTTTATAAAGATAATGTTTTTTCTGTCCTGTTAAGAAATTTCTTCCTACCTCAAGGTTATCAAGATATTGGGCCTAAGTGTCTAGCTCTCTAAAGTTTTATTGTTTTACCTTTCATATTTAGATCTATAATTCATCTGTACTTGATTATGTTTTTGGTGTGATCTAGGTATCAAGGTTTGTTTTTTTTTACCATAGACATATTCAGTTGATCATCCTTTCTGTATTGTACTACAATGTTATATTTGTTAAAAATCAGGTATGTGTTGAATTGTGCTGTATTAAGCTGGAAAACATATTTCCCAGATCCTCTTCTCTGAATGGTTTTCAGTTAGGGTTGGCTAATAGAGGAACTTGTACAAGATTTGGAAGGAGGAAGCAGCCACTATCTTTTTAAGTATATGGCAATGGACAGACCCAGAGGTACCCTCACTGTTCCTATATCCATATCTAGCTTTTCTTCCTGACTGCTGCCCTTGCTGAACAATTGCAGCCATAGCCCAGAAGGAACAGTACATGGTGGCAAAAATTGGCCATAGACCCTCCACAGTTCCCTTTTCATGCCTAGGCATGCTTGTTTTTTAATGTATCCCTGCAAACGTCAACTTTTCCACCCAAGCCAGTACAACAAGAGGACTGGTTAGTGACTCCTTCCCTGACCCTCCAATTCCCCTTCAAAGCAAAAGGCAGAGGCACCTGGGTCAGGCAGTGAGAATGAGTCTGCCTTCAGTTCAGGCCCTATGTGTGGGTCTGGCCCTGTGCTCGTGTCCATATGTTTGATAAGATTTTTTTCTACTCTTGCATCAATACCATACTGCCTTAATTTTTATAGTTTTATAATAAGTTCTGATATCTGGCAATATATGCTCTCTGGCTTTGTTTGCCTTCAAGATTATTTTGGGTATTTGGGGCCTTTTTTATTTCTACACTAATTTTAGAACCAATTTGTCAATTCACACAGACACATGCACATACAACTGCTGGAGTTTTTATTGCGTTTGCACTGAATGTATAGATCAATTGTGTGAGAACTAGTATCTTTAAAATAATATGTTTTCTGACCCATGGACAATTTAGGAAGAAATAGAATCAATCTTCCATAAAATCTTCTAGAGAATAGAAAAAAAGAAACACTCCCCAAATTATTTTATGGGGCCAGTATAACAATGATACCAAAAGCAGTTAAAAGTTGGAGCTTCTCATATTGGTCAAATAAAACAACAACAGCCCAACATTATGGTCTCTAGACACAGGCAACCCTTCATCAGTCTGATCCAAACCAGGGCTCTTACCTCTGCTCCAATAAGAAGACATTCAGCCTAGAAATGTAAAATTCTGCCACTTATCCGGCTGGTTATAATTCCTCAGGAGCACAGATATCTCTCCATCTGTCTGAGCAGGGTCTAGGCATTGCCATTCCCCCTGAGACAAATCATTGGACACACAAGTGGTTATCATAGACCCCAGGGTGACAGATTCTAGATTTGTAAGAGATGAACAATGCTCTTTTGGATCCTCTTTTGGAAAAGAGAAGGATTCTGAGAAGGCAGAGCCAAAGTTCTCATTTTATCCAGAAGAATTCACTGATGCTGAATGGACCCACAGGCAGCCCCTGGGATGGACTTGTCCCAGGGACACTGAACCAGATTGCCCCATCCAGTCCTCACTGGACTCAATGCAGACTCATATGGAGACACAGCTATTCAAGTTTTATTCCTTTACTTTGCTGCACTAAGAGGATGGGAAACAAATATTATCCTTTATCTCCTGGGACTTTTGAAAATTAAGCCCTCTTATCCCTTGAGAAAAGGAGAACTGGTTATTTAATTGTTAATGATTTTGGCTCAGGGTTTAAATGAAAGTTAATGTGGAAAAAAGAGAGAATAGGTCTTGAGGAGAGAGGGAGAGCCTCCCTCAGGAACACTGAAAAATTCTGTGGAGCAAAGGACTACTATGAGATTAAAAGGAGGTAAGGAGAAGGAAGAGAAAGTAAGGTTACCAGAGGAAGGTCAAAGAGCCAATGGGCTGATCTCAGTGAATTTTCCCAGAAGGTGAGAGAACCAGTCAAGTGTTGTGTGCTGAGCAAGCTGTACCAAACAGTCTCTCATATTGTCCACAGCCAGTGCCTATGCCTTCTTCTTTGTCCTTGTCTGTCAATTCTAACAGATCCCCTGTATTCTGTGCTCACCACTCATCATTCCTTCCTCCTTGGCCCAGGACTCTGTAAACTGAAAAGAAATGGGGCGATGTGTTTATTTCCTAACAGGGCAATTATGGAGAAGTATTTCTGTATTTCTTCTTCAAGGCTAATGAAATGAACAAACTGGACATATGCTGATCTGAAAAAATAGTTGGTGGCAGCCCTGTTACCCTACTCTTTTTAAAAATAGACTGTTTTTTAAAGCAGTTTTAGGTTTACAGAGAAATTTTGCAGAAAGTACATTGAGTTCCCATAATCAGTCCACCTTTTCACACACAGTTTATCCTATTATTAACATCTGCAATAGTGTTGTACATTTGTTACAATGGATGAACCAGTTTGTCACATTATTATTAGTGAAAGACCACAGCTTGCTTTAGGTTCATGTTTGTGTTGTACAGTTCTATGTTTTGACAAATTCATGTCATCTACCCACCACTATATTATCATACAGAATATTTGCATTGCCTTAAAAATGTGCAGTGATACACCTACCCATAACTCATCAACTTTTATAAACTTACTAATTTTAATCACTACAGTAGTAATGACCTTTCCCACTGATGACTTGGTGAATTCCTATTCATCCTTGAGGACCCAGCTCAAATGTTATCTTTTCTGAGACACCTTCCTCAATTCTCCCAGGCAGAATCTGTAACTTCTCCCTTGGTATTCTTACAGTCCTTTTCATTTACCTCCATCATAGAATTTGTCACATTATTTTTATCATTACTTGTAAATATTTGCTTGGTTACTGTTTTCTCTGAAGACATCATCTTATTCATATTTTGTATCTTCATAAATGGTGCTTGAAATTTTAAAAGCCATTGTTGAACAATTCAGTCCATGGGAGTGGGACTGGCTACATAGTTTGCTGGTCCTAGTGTAAAAGAAAATGGGAGATCTTGTTAAAAATTATTAATGATTTCAAGACAGCAAAAGCAGAGCATTAAACCAAGTTTGGGGCACTCCTGTGTTTAGGGGCACATGCCCATGAAGTTGACCTTGATGAGGAGTCAGTTTTGGATTCAGCAAGACCTGCAATACAATATTTTCTTGGTCAAACTATAGAATTGATACTACTCAATGGGTTTTGGTTTAATATGGCAGCCTTTATAGTGAAACATCATAACAAATTGCTTTATGAAATTCATCATATACAGATATACACATATTTTATAAAAGTATACACGTTGTCTTAGTTTTCTAGACCAGGGGTTCTTAACCTTTTTTGTTCCATGTACCCCATTGCCAGTCATGTGAAAACCATGGATCCCTTACTAAGTCCACACTATACTGTGTATTATTTAATAAATATATCACACCTGCACCCACATGTCCCCACAAGAAAAATGTTTTTTTTGAATTTCAAATCAAGCATTATTGCAATATCATGCAGAACAATTCCAATGTACCAAAAATGCCCCATATTACACCTATTCTTCCCTTTCCCTCCCCTCAGAAACTCTGTTGACCACTGCCTTTATATCAATTTTACAAGTTCTTCCAATACTAGAATAATAATGTCTACTTTGGTCCATAGTTGCATTTCCACCCCTTTATGCTTGTTCATTCCTCAATCTTGAGGATTTGGGGATGGTGATGCTCACTGTGCTTCCAATTGAGAGGGGGCTTAGATCCCATGGGAAAGATGGGTGGAACTGTCTACACATATAAATATTGACTATGTTTTGAATGTAAATACATTGAACCTCAATTATTGATTACTGTGCTCCATGTCTTCTTAATGATGATTATGGGGAGAAATTTCCTTTTAGTAATAGAATGAAGAATGTTTGTACTTTATTGTGAGTTATTGGAATTACCAATGAGACTTCACTTTTTACCCATTCCTTCACTCAATGCTTATTGATTGAATATACTTCTTGTGCCAAGTACTTGCTAGAGATACAAGTGGACCAAGACATGAACTTTCCTTGGACAAGGATTTTATCTGATGAGAAACAGACATTAAATGAAAGTTAATAAACTGTAACTGCTGCAAAAACTGTGACATGATCCTATAACATGGAGGTCTGATCTCATCTGGGGAATAAGAAATTATTCCCTGTGAAAACAGTGTTTCAACTGAGACCTGAACTGAATAAGAGATTGTGTTAGTAGATCAGTGAGGTAAAAGAAGCACAGAAGTGGATGGATTAAGAAAGTATCGGTACAGTAGTAGTTGAAAGCAGAAAGGCCTAAAGTTCACATTAAAGGAAATAGAAAGAAGAAATAGAAAAATAGGACTGAGAACCCTTGAAAAGAAAATAGGAGAGGAGGTGGAGTAATGATGTGAAATAAGATGCCGAAGAGATAGAATTTTGGAAAGGAGAATAGACATGGACATTGCAAAGGTCTATGAGAGGAGGTAATCACAAAAGCTAAGTTTTATGGATATGGAAATCTCTCAGGAGGAAATTGGAGATGTGGGAAGAAAATGAAAACAGATTGTGAAACAAACTTTGATGTTTATCATGGCTGTATTAGTTTCCAATTGCTGCTGTAACAAATTACCACAAACTCTGTGGCTTAAAACAACACAATTTATTATCGTACAGCTCTGGAAGTCAGAAGTCCAAAATGGGTCTCATGGGGCTGAAGTCAAGGTGTTGTCAATGCTGCTGGAATCTGTTTCCTGGCTTTTTCCAGCTTTTAGACACTGTCTGCATTCCTTGGCTCATGGCCCTGCCGGCAATCTTATTACTCTGCCTTCTGCTTCCATCTTCACAGCTCCTTCTGCCTCCATCTTCCACTTCTCAGGACTCTTATGATTACATTGGACCCACGTGGATAATGCAGGAAAATCTCTCCATCTCAAGATCCTAAACTTAATCACATCTAAAAAGTCCCTTTGGCCATGTAAGGTAACATACAGCTTCTAGGGATTCATGTGTGGATATCTTTGGGGGCCATTATTTAACCTTCCACAGTCACTAAGCAGGACTTAGGTCCTTTTATTTTTTTTTCAAAGTAAAGCCAATGTGATTATGTTTCTACATAGAGGATTCTATTATATTTCCAAAAAAAAAAAAAAAAAAAAATAGAGCAAGCTCGAAAATATAACACAAAAGATTTAAGACAAGAAATAAACACATCCTTGCCTTTGGAGACCAAGAAAACTGGGTTCAAATCCCAAACTATTTTCCATCTGTGTGACCCTAGGACATTACTAAACCTCTCTGAATCTCAGTTTCTGCATCTGATAATGAGGATAATACTATCTATCCCCTAGTTGGAGTTAAAAGTTTTTAAAAGTATGTTAAATTCTTAGCAAAGGCCTTCTATATAGTGATGTTTGGCAATTGAGGTATATTGCCATACCTTAATAAGTGGTAATCAACATCATTATTATTATGGTTAAGATGTATTTATTATCATTATTATTGCATTTTTAAATTCTCACTTTCTACACTTGGCATGAGTTGAAAAGATAGCTTTTCCAGTTATCCATGTAGCAGTGTTCTAAAGAAGAAAGGAGGAGACAAAGTTCTTATGAAGACACATTGGGGTAGCAATATAAATTAGGAGGTTTGCTTGTCTAAAGGGGACTAGTCAGTAATTTTCTATATATACGAACCCTAAGGAACTTTTCCAGAAAAATAATTTTAATACCTAGGAGCAAAAAAGAAGATAAATTTGTATTTGTCAGATAAATGATAATTCTTACTTGTATATAAATCTACTTCAGATATGAATAATAAACTACACACCTTTGTTTGTTTGGTGCAAAAAAAGAAATGGTTCCCAGGTAGATGAGGGGACTTTCATATGAATGTAGCAAAATCCAAAATACAGATGTAAATGAGAAAGAAAATGAAATAATTTGGATTTAAGAGATTTTTTTCCTTCATTAAAGAGTGTCTGAAGCATGCCATCAGCATTTTCTCAGAAGGAAAGTAAAGGCTGGCTCTGGATCTAAGTGCTGCTCATGGACCAAAACTCAGAAAATGAATTTCAAAGGTGAAGCATTGATTAAACCCAAAAAGACATGACAAACATCAGAGGAAAACCTGTTAGTTCAGACTTATGAAAACCATTTTCTTAAGTGCCTGATGCAATTGGCAAAAAAATTGTTCATGGTTGTAGAACACCCAGCAGAATTTTCCAGAGCACAAAATGAATAAGGGAAGTTCCAGTTTCTGCTTGCACCTGTGTACCAATGAGCACGTACTCTTTTATTTTCTGTTTCATTTGTACAAGGGCTCTTGCAGAATATTCCATCAAACTTTCTTTATTGTAAAGCCTGCTTCTCATTTAGAGAAGAGAGAACCTGGCTTGCTCTCTAATTCCTGAAGCAAACGAAAGCCTCTACTTTTCATTTCTTCCCCTCAGACCACATTTCATGAAAGCTTGCCACATGTTAGCTGAGGTAATCTGCTGTGGCAGTCTTTTCAGATTTACTTAGAGAAATGTTGTGATAAAATGGCAGATATAAAGCATGCATTGAGAAAAATCAGTTTTTTATACAACAAATATAGTTTACTGTGTTTGAAAACTGAGATCAGAAAAAGCATTCTTCAAAAAAATTATAAGTATCTTGGGAACAGAGCTGGCAAACACTTAGAGGCTTTCCTCATTGCCATTACAGCAGCATTCTGCAATTTTTTTTGAACCTCAGTGATCTGAGATCATATGAAATGAACTGTTATAATTATCTTAAGAGAAGACCTAGCATGTGATAATGAATAAAACACTGAAAACAAACAACTTTTGATCTTGTTAATTCTCTCTATTGTTGTTTTGGACTAAGGAAAAGCTTCAAAAATTTATGAAGTGATGACTGCACAACTCTGTGATGAACTGAGAGCCACTGAGTCTACACTTTGGATGGATATTGTAAGACATGGAACTGTATAACACAGTGAACCATGTGGTGGATGATGGATTGTGGCTAACAGTACAAATATGAAAGCGTTCTCTCATGAACTATAACAAATGTACAGTGCTAATACATGGTGCTAATAATGGGGGGGTGTATGTAAAACCGTAACTAATGTAAGCTATAGACCATAGTTAGTAGTAATATTTTGATGATATTCTTTCATAATCTGCAACAAATATTCCACAGCAATGCAGGGTATTGGTGGTGGGGTGAAGTATGGGAATTCTACATATTATGCATGATTGTTTTGTAAGCTCACAATTTCTCTAATAAAAATATATTAATAATTAGCACTATACCCATTAAATATGAGTCCCAGAGACTTAAATCTTCTGGCTGTTCATATGCCGGGGGATCCCTGAAACTCAGCAGAGTTGCAGCCAACACCTACTCTCCAATTCATCGGAATCACTCAGGACAACTAACAAAAGGATGATGATGGACAATACCCATACCAAAAAACAGAGAGTATCTACAACTGCAAGCAAGAAACTTCCACCCATCTGCCCCATGGGATCTAAGCCCCCTCTCAATCAGAAGCAGAGTGGGCATCACCATCCCAAAATCCTTAAGACTGAGGAATGAACAAACATAAGGGGGGGCGTTACAACTATAGACTAAAATAGACTTATTATTATTCTAGCAATTGAAGAAGTAGTGCATTGATATAAAGGCAGGGGTCACCAGAGGTTCTGAGGGGAAGGAGAGAGAAGAATAAGTGTAACATGGGGCATTTTTGGGACGTTGGAATTGTCCTGCATGACATTGTAATGATGGATACAGGGCATTATACATTTTGTCAAAACTCATAAAATTGTGTGGGGCAAAATGTAAACTATAATGTAAACTATAGTCCATGGTTAGTAGCAACACTTCAATATGTGTTCATTAATTGTAACAAATGTACCACACTAATGAAAGATGTTGTTAATGGGGGAAACGTGTGGGAGGGGGAAAGGTGAAGTATATGGGAATCCCCTATATTTTCCTTGTAACACAGATACAGCCCAAGCCTCTTTCTGAAACTCTACACCCACATATCCAGCTGCCAAGCAGCATCCAATTGATTATCTCTTCATATAGAACTCCCCTGCCTTCTGCTTTGAGGATATCTAACACTGAACTCCTCCTCCTTCCCCTCCTGGGATCTGCTTCTCCACTGGCTTTTCCCAGTGAATGGCACTATCATTTGCACAACTGCTGAAGACTGTTTTCCTGATATCTCAATTTTTATCAACTCCTTTCTGCCTCCTCCTTACCCCTTTTCCTCCCCGACCCACACCCAAATAAATCAACAACTATCTTTTTGTTCTGCCCCCAATCATTTACACATATCTATATCCAACATCCCCATTGTCACACTCCAGGCCATGTCTCTGTTCTCTCCCATCTGGAATGACACCAGCGTGCTCCAGTTGGGGTGTTTTCCTTCAGTTTTACTCTATCACAATCCATTTTTTCCAAATAAAACAAGAGTGATCCTTCTAGATTTCAAATCTGATCAATACCTTTTCATTGGTTTTGCAGTGCCCTACAACAATGTCCAAACTCCTTCAGAGGTCTTTATTTTTATTTGGGCCCATTATTCTTGTACACATTGTATTTTAGCTGCCATTCTCATATAAACACAAGTTATTCACTTTCTGAAATGAGTTGTGCCTTCACTCAACTGTCTTCTCTGCCATGAATAATCTTGCCTCTATGACCTGGCTAACCCATATCTTTTGGTTCCTTTTCCTGTCTTCTGCTAGGCCAATATAGGTGCCTCACAGAATTCCCTATAAATTCATTATTTGAGCACTAATGTGATTGCAATGATTAATTGAAAGCCTACTCTTAGAAAATAGGCTTTGAAAGGGCAGTTGCCAGGTTTGACTCACTACTTCTTCCTAAACTGACCTATATATCAGCCTTGTTTCAGAGGCAGAGTAGGCTGTTAATAAATTCTTACTAAATGAGATCCTTTGTCTATGTCAGGATAATGCTAGATATTCAGATTCATTTTCTCATTTAATGGCATCATCAAGCTCACTGTACAGATCAGAAAAGCGAGGCCCAGAGAAGGAAGAGACTTGCAAAGACTACAAAATAGGATAGGGGTGGGGCTGGAATAAGAATTCAAATTTTCACTTTTCTTTACAAGGTTACACAATAAGAGGAGATTGAGTGAGTACCCAGTACTTGTCAGGAATAGTAGAGATGTTGATAAAGAAAAGGAGAGGTTTGGTATAATGGGTCAATGAAAAAAGTGGGAGAACATAGGGGGAGTAAGATGGAAAAGAAACTCCCCTTTTCTCCTTAGCTCCCTGAATGCAGAGTCCGGCATTCATCTAGGCAGGCAGGAATCTTTCCAGTACCTGCTCTGTCCCAGTATGGTCAACTATTTAAGGAAGGCAGATGAGAAGACCAAGCCCCTAAGCTCTGTCCATCAGAGCTGATGCATCTGAACTTTCCAAAAAATTATTTACCTGCTTTTTATTTCCTTGATACTGTAATTCCATTGTTGTTGGGCCACCTGAGTTAAAACTGTTTGGTTTAATTTCGTACTGTCTTTGTCCTGCCCTCATATGCTCCCAAAGTCCACTTAGAGAAATTAAAAATAGACATTATTTATATTAGGAGAGTTTATTTACCAACATTCTATGTAGGTCTGTGAGAGATTTTACCCACGTGATGTTCTTTTATGTTGAAATATTGACAATTGCCACTATTATACTTTGTGTTTGGCAAATATGTCCCAGAATTTACTGCTTCAATTCTGTGTCACATATAATGCTCCAGACTTTAAATATTAAACATCAAATTTTACTTTTGGTTTTGTAATGTTGGGTTCTATTTTATGATGTTCCTAAATTTTTACAAATTTATAGGAGAATGATTAAAAAGGAGAACCTTCTCAAAATTAAAGCTGTCTTTTAGTGATTTTGACTCATTGAAAATGGAGCACAAAGCAATCTGAATGAAGAAGAATTTTAGAATAAATCATCATTAACCATACATGACATGTTGTACACCAACTAAGTTCTGACGCACGATTAGTCACTTAATTAGGTTGAAAATTCATTTAAATAGATGGCTTCAATCCCTGGCCCACCCACTTAATTTTATTACTACCATTTAAATGCTGAATACATTTTAAGGTCATGTTACAGACCTCTGTGGCCTAAACAATGCACACTAGATGGAGATATAAGTGACCTATTTGGATGACAATGAATTATTGTCTATGGAGACTCACATTTTACAGTACGTTGTATATGCTTTGGACAGAGTTCAGTGGGAAAGTGGCTTTTTGTAGAAGCTCATAGACTATGGTTCCTGAAGTGAAGTGTAATGTTTCCCATTGCTTTCCATGGTGTGGTAGGCTGAATTATCCACCCCGACAAAAGGCATGTTTGTAATTCTAAATCTGCAACCCTGTAAATAGAACCCATTGTAAATAGGATCTTTTGAAGATGCTATTTTTTTTGTTAAAGTGTAGCCTAAATGAATCAGGGTGACCCTTAATCTGTATCATGGGAAACCTTATAAACAGAAAACCACAGGAAGGAGCCAAAACTCAGAAGCCAGCAGAAACCAGAAGAAAAGGCATACATGGAGAGAGAGTATCATGTGACTGGGGGCAGAGATGCAGGCCAAGGAACCCCAAGGATTGCAGCAAGCCAGCATCAGTATGCTACAGATTTCAGGGGGAAAACGTGGTCTTGATGATGCCTTGAGTTTGAACACCTAACCTCCAAAACTGTGACTCAACAAATACCAACCCATTGTGTGGTGTTTGTCATAGCAGCCTGGCAAACTAAGACACATGGCAATATGGTGAATCAGGAATGAAGGGACAATACAGTCAAGAAAAACACTTTCCATGGAGGAGTGTTTATTCTCTGGCTATCAGGGTAATATATAAGAAATTATTTATTTCAGTGTAACTAGGACACATACTTCTTCACATTTTTATTATCCTTGAAATTCGGGTGTATCTTACAATCATTAGTTTGTCATATTTACATTCCAGAGTTTTTATTTCTAGTAGTACACAAAATAATGATATGTATTATAATCAATGGCATCTAAGATTCAATGAAATATGATGTATTGTTCTTGTGGCAACTAAGTGGAGCTTCTCATGTATATATCTGAATAAGCTTACTTACTAGACACAATATTCATTCCTTCATTCTTACATTTAAGTACTTATTATTGAATTCTTACTATGTTTCAGACATTGCTTTTGGCACTAGATAAAGTAAGGCACTAATCCTGCTCCCTAATAGAGTATAACCAAGTAGGAGGACTAGATATATCAAATATAATATGGTACAAAACAGCAAATGCTGTAATAGAAAGTTAATACAAGGTACAGTATGGAGGACTATAACCACATTATTTTTGTCCAATGTTAGCCTTTTTTGTACATTTTTAATTATATAAAATGTACTTTCATCATTACTCTTATTTATGGTGACAGTTCATAGAAAGCTGTGGGGTTTTTTGCTATTTTTTTAAGGGGGTTGGGATTCATTGACTTGACAGCTCTCAGATTAAGTGCACAATGATCATTGGAGAAGTTTATTAACAATGCAGATCCCCAGGGCTCTCTCCAAGAGATTCTGGTTCAGTAGGTGGGGGTCCAGGATTTGTGTTTTTGATAAGTCCTCCCTTCATCCCAGATAATTCTGATATTTAAGATCATATTTAGTGCACACTTTGGGAGACACTAAATTGGACAGAGAATGCTAACACATGAACCAGTTATAATAATAAAATGCATAAAACATTTCACTAGCTTCTTATGTCTTTTTAAGTATTCAAAATCTGGTACACTTAAATGGATTGTTTAAAAGATAGTAAGTATTGTGTAAGAGTGGAAGCCTGTACTAAACAGAAGGAGGGTTTCTCTTATTTGCTTACAATATTCTTTTGGCCACCCAGAACATAGTCAGTTATATTTTAAAGGAGTCTCTGAAAGCAGTATATGATGATACCAGTGTTTTGTCAGATTTTTTTTTTTTTTTTTCTATTTTTTTGAAGTGAGGAATTGGCATTGTTGAATGGTGAGTCACCAGCGTTGGATTTACTCTTTGGGATGGGGAGGGAAGGAGAAACAAAGGGTGTGGGGGGGGGTGTTATGGGTAGGACTGGAGCCATACAGTGTCATGCTTTTCTCATCTGCCACATGCCAAACCAGTCCAGTGGCAGTTATGGAAAGTGGTATAGCAACCGGGACTAGACATCAATGGGAGGGAGCTTGGATAATACGGGAGGAATCTACTAACCAGCCCCAGCACTTAAAGTGAGAAAGTGCCTATTCATTTCAATGGCTGAGTTGGTCTGTGAATTTCACTTACTTTCACTGGGAATATTTTGCCTTCATATTGTCAGGATTCAGCATTGTATCTCATGCAGGCATAGAATAGTCAAGAGATACCTTTGACCTCTGTAAGTTTATTATTTTTTTGGTAGTTGTGAAAACCCTTTATACTAACTTCAAGGTTATTGATGGGATGTGGACTGTTTGATTGAATTAACATGTTTGTTGAATATTTTACTTGATTATATAAACTAATGATCATATGTGTGTGTGTATATCTATATCTATATTATCTATATCTATATCTATATCTATCTATCTATATCATCTATATCATCTATATCTATATCTATATATATCACTGATCATTTGCTTTTATGTCCTGGTTTAGGCACCATAAAAGCAATCAACCAAAAATTTACCATTGACAATAACCAACTGAAGTTAACCTAACACTACTTACGTTCCTTGACCAGTTAAATGAATAAGATTCAGAGATACTTCTTAGCCTACAAACATTAAACCCCATATTTAGTTGAATACACAATTTTTTTTATTTAGGACTCTCAGCTGTTTAGGTATTTGTAAGACCCGAGAAATGTTATTTTCAGAAAAACCCTATAAAGGATAAACTAAGCTCTGTGCTGCTTTATTCAGTCAATGAATATATGGATAAAATGCTATTCAATCTTCTATAGGTGTCCGTATGAGGAAACTGTTGTGGAGTGTGGAAAGAAGTGCAACGAAATGTTCTTATTTCCTTCAATTGCCTGCTTGCAGCCCCTTCCCCAAATCTGGAGTTTATGAACTGAGGTGTATTTTACAAATGACAGCTTTGAGTTCTCTTTTCATTTGCTTATTTTCAGTACTTCATTTTCTACCAATGCTCATTATTGAGCTATTTATTTTTACACAGGTGTTTGGTCTTTTCAAACTAGATTTTCCCCATCTTGGCTAATTTCATTCACTGAAGTGATTTAAATGGATTTTAATCTCCTGAGAAACCTTGTTCTATTTCTATCAGAATCACTTAAGAAGTCTTTGTGAAGGCCTCTTACTAAAAAGGTGATTTGTGAGAAAGTTTTCAGGCTTCCTGTGACAGTCAGGGGCTTTAGGGGATCTTGAGCTATTACCAAAAATGAATAAAGGGATTTGGGGATTTCCCTAAATTCAACATTACTTCTATTTCCTCTATATTTCTGGATTTTCTTCTGAATCTCTAAACTTCATACTGCTTCTTATGCAGATGTAGCTCAATGGTGAACTTCTCAGATTTAATGCAAAAAATGGAAAGAAGTAGCACTCTATACAACCAGGGAGCTACTAGGTAAGACTTTTGATAATAGAGGACATTTCTTTATTGACTAGTGACTTGTTTCTGTGGAGTTTTCATTAATTTGTTGACAAGTCAAAAAGCTCATTTCTGAACCAATAAACAAAGTTAACTTATAGAAAATAATCATTTTCCTTGAATTAAACTCTCAGAGTTTGCAACTCCTATTTTATGCTATGAGATTTACATCACTTAAATTCTATTACACTGATAAACATAATCAATCAACAGAGAACATGCTCTGAGGAATTAATTGTTGTCAGTTGATGTATTTAATGGGACATCACACTTCATTAACTTAGCTAACTAATTAAACCTAATCAGACATGTAAGAGAAAAAGTTAATGATCAAAGTTAAAGAAAAAAAAAAAAAGTCTGGACTCCAGAATGTCTTCGTTTGCAATACAGAACTTTGAGTTCCACACAAAATGGATTGTTTATTCCAGAAGATTCTTCTTCTGTGGGCTGGTTCTGTGTTAAGAATCACATAGGGTTTTGTCTTTGTTTGGGGTTTGTAATGCACACACTATTAGAGAGGATAAAAGGGGATTCACTGGTTTAAAAAAATTCTTTTTTTTATTTTTTAAAAAATACTTAGAATACATAAATGTTACACAAAAGATATAGGGATTCCCATATGCTCCACTCTCCACACCTCCCATACCCTTCCACCTAAACATCCTTCATTAGTGTGGTACATTCATTGCAATTGATAAATGCATCCTGGGGCTTTGCCACTGAGCATGAACCATAGTTCACATTGTAGTCTACACTCTCTCCCACACAGTTCTGCATGTTATGTGATGATATAAAATGGCCTTTATCTGTCATTGCAATGTCACTCAGGACGATTCCCAAATCCCCAAAAGCCCCCATATTACAACTGTTTTTCCCTATCCCTGCCCCCAGAGCCTCCAGTGGCCACTGGTTCCACATCACTGTTGTAATTTCTTCCATTACTAGAATGACAAAAATAAGTCTATAGTAGAATACCAATAAGTCCACTCTGGTCCATAGTTCTTTTCCCCAATCCCAAGGATTCTAGGATGGTGATATCCACTCCACCTCCAATTGGGAGGGGGATTATATCCCATGGGGAAGATGGATGGGACTATCCTGCCTGCAGCTGCAGACTCTCCATTCCCTGGGACAGCTGTTGTCTATCATCATCTCCCCGCCAGTTGTCCTGGGTGAGTCCAATGAGCTGTAGAACTATGTTATATATATATATATATACCAGTGATTCACATTATGTATAATTCTTATGGTATAAGCTACATATGATTTAGCAAAAGCAATTTGAAATTCTGAAATCCTGGGAAGGCTGTAGATTTCCTTGGATACAGATATGTTTCATTAATATGCACTCCAGTGTCCCAAGAAAAGCAATTCTTTTTTGCTTTTTCACAAAATTTCAGTTAATACCATCTCGGTTTCATTGTTTATTTTCCTTGATCTTTTTAATATCTTTTAACTTAAAATAAACTGACTGTAGCATACCTTCTGAGGACAGTGAATTTTTACCCTGCCGGAACAGATCTAGTTGTTTCAAGCTACAGGTCTTCATAGAGGCAGTGCCTTCCACAGTATGGAGGTAGACAAATACCAGCAGAGGGTATTGATTGTTCACCTCCACTGCCTTTGCTTTCACTGCCAGTTTGGCATATCTGGGAGTACAGCTGCAACGTAGAGCTCCTGTCCTGTCAGCTCAGCCTTGATGCCGATGCACACGTCCGAACGCCATTATTCCCTAAAGGGTCTTTTCAAGCACACTAATTTGGGAGGCAGCAATTTTGCTTCCACCAAGTTCATATAGCTCTGCTGGTGTTTGCGGTACATCACTACCCTAGTTAGGAAAGCCATGCTAGGCTTTTCTGGAAAATTGTATTTCCTGTATTTTAATTTTTACCACACCTGGGGAGGAAAGCTATTTTAAAGAAAGTGCAGTCTAAGAATATCATAGGTTATCTTTAGTATTTTTTTTTCCCATGGGTTCCCATCAGAGACAATATGAAAGTTAGAGCTAGAAAGGACCTTAGGGATTATCTAGACAGGGAAACCAAGAGCGAGAGAGATAAAGTGCTTTTGAGAAGCTGTCACAGCTTTTAGAAGACGCAGAAGTAAGTTATCCTATTCTCTTAGCACAGTGCTTCTCTTATTATTCTGTACCGAACCTCTGTTGATAAAGCTTTCATTTACTGAGCATGGCAAATATTTGCAATACCTTGTTAGGGAAAGCCAGGTTTAGATATCACTCTCAAAGGAAAGTTGTTTGGTAAGTCTGGTGTTTTCTATTGTCTTTTTGTCAAAAAATATTTACTTTGGAGAACATCTGATTCTTAAGATGGTGGAAAAGGCCTATTTTTTTTCTAGCAGGACTGGCTTTATTTTTTTATTCTAAATTTATTGAGCATCTGTTATTAACCAAGAACCATAATTAGTATGGGGGAGATAAAAATGATGAATCACATGCCCAGCCTGCCATCCTGGAGCTTATAGTTTGTGCTAATCTTGGTGTGTCAGTGTGCTTTAGGTTGGGTGGAATAGTGTCTCAGTTTCAATTAGCTAGATTCCAAACAGTCAGGCATAGAAGAAGGAATGACAATTAAGTTAAATGGCATTCTACAAACTGCGTGTGTATTTAAAAATCCTCAATTTTCTGCTGATATGGAACAGCCTTCTTTCCTCAGTGAAACAACCTGTACTTTCTTATAGCTGTCCTGAAAGTATTTGACATTTTCAATGATCCTTCCTCAGTTTTCACATGGAATTTTCTTATCTTCTCATGCATTTTTCCTTCCATTGTTTTTGAAAGTTTCCATATTTCACTCTGAGTTTTTTGACATATCAATTTCATTTCTCTCCCTAGGCTCTTGTTTAGTTGAATATTTTATCTTTCCATTGGGCAAATTTCTTTTCTTAGCTTTTAAAAGCACACTCTCTGACTCTTATACCTTTGAGAATTCAAGTGATATCTTTAAGAATTTTGTAGGTTTAAATTGTACTTCAAATTATTTTGTCTGTTTATACAGTAAATGTATACCTTAAAATGTCTTTATAGACATTGAATGCTTATATTTGGCATAGTGTTGCTGGTTTCTAGTAAATAGCTTAGCACTAACCCTTACAAAACATATTTCACTTCTCACCTTATGTTAATTTAGTTGTCAGAAAGAAATCCGAAGGTGGATTAGGTGATGTTAAATTGATACACAATATAAAAATGTGCCATAAACTGAAAGTGTTTCTCTATCCATCACTTTATTCAGCCAAGAGCTAAGTGCTGTTTTGTAATGCATCAAGTTGTTCTTACTCTACCTCAGAAGATGAAACCAAATATCTGTATTTCTTCCTTTCACATTCTTATTCTCTTATCTGTCTGCCTATAAATATGCCTACCTATCTACCTATGACTTATTAAAACCCAAGAATGAAAGCGATGTGCATACTAGTTTTTTATTTTGAAAATAAACCAAATAGAGAAAATTACAAAGAATAATATAGCAGAAATCTCTATTTTCTACACATATACTCAGAATTGACAACTGTGAATGTTTTGCTTATTTTGTTATATATTCTTCCACTTCTGCTAAAGATATAAGATATAAGGACTGAAATCTCTTTAAATCATTATACCCAGTGCTGGTTTCCTCCTGTTCTTCCTGAGAAATAGCCACTATGATAAGTTTGGTATTTGTTGTGGGTTGAATCATGTCTCCCACAAAGACATGTTCAAGTCCTAATCCCCGTTCTGTGGATCTGAACCCATTTGTAAATAGGATCTTTTAAGATGCTATTCATATAGATGAGACCAACTTGAATCAAGATGGGCCTTCATTCAATATGAGTCCTCCTAAGCAGAGGAAACTGGGGCACAGGTGGAGGCAAGCAGGGAGAGAGATCGCCATGTGATTGAAGAAGAGATTGCATTATGGATTGCCAGCAAGCTACCATCAGAATGCTTAGAGTTCCAAGAAAGAATGGCCCTGCTGACACCTTGATTTTGGACTTCTGGCCTCCAAAACTGGGAGACTATAAATTCTGGTTGTGTAAGCAAACTAGTCTGTAATACAGCAGTCCTGGCAAATGAAAACACTATGCATAGTTATTACCTTTTTATAAATTATGAAATATTATTTATGAAAAACAAAGTATTTAAATTATAAAGAATAATAAATAAAATGTGTTCTCCCACAAATCAAGAAAAACATTATCACTTTTTTTTTTTAATTTTTTTAACTGTATGTTCAAAGAAGTTTTACATTACAGAAAAGTTATATAAAAAATATAGGGGATTTCCATATACCCCACTCCTCCCCCCTCACATTTTCCCCTGTTAATAACTTTAATCCCATTCTTTGCCTCTCTCTCAATCATTGTATTCAGTAAGCAGAATTTTGCATTTATCATTTGATATTTGTTGTTTTTCTTGTTTTTCTCACACACATTCATATTGAAGTAATATGATGGTTAATTTTGCTTTAATTATTTTTCAAATTTCTATCATCTTATATGTTGTCTTTTACGACAATTTTATATTTCAAAAGTTATGTTTCAAAAGTTTGTTGATACTGTTTCATACAGCTTTAATTCGTTATTTGTCACTAAGATATAATTCATTTTGAAAATATACACATTTAACAAGACTCCCATAGGTGAATTTTTCCTCCAGTATTTTGCTATGAGGAACAATATCGCTATGAAACTTCTTGAATATGTCTCTTGGAACACCAGGGTTTTTCTAGAGTATACCTAGAAGTGAAATTGCTGGGTTGCAAAAATACAGATGGTCAACCAATTTTGAAACATATCTTTACAACTTGTTCTTACATTTTAAGAATGTCCTGGCTCTTCTTAGCCATTTTATTCTTGCACTTAAATGTTAAAATAATTTGTTGGCATCACTATTATTCAACATAGTAATGGAAGTTGCAATCACTGCAATAAGGCATGAAACAGAATAAAAGGAATACAGATTAGAAAGGAAGAAATAAAACTGTCTCTATTTGAAGACGACATGATTGTCTGTAGAAAATCTCAAGGATTCTAAAACAAAGATAAAACCAAAATAACAAAACCAAAACTTCTAGGACTAATAAGTATGTTCATTAAGCTTGTTTCCTTGTTGGCATATAAACATCTCTGCCTCTAAACTTCAAGTATCACTTAGCAGTCTTTGGACAAATAATGAATGTCCACAGTCAATACGATCTCTTTCAGAAAGGAAACAAGCACTGTGTCATTTGCTTTAGGAAAGACTCTTATATAAAGTTACCCAGTACTTGATCAATTGATCCTTTGACCCGAGGGACAGGAAATCTATGTTCTCACTAGCTATCCTGATGGTCACTAGGCTTGTAAAAACAGCCAGTTTCTGAGATACAGTATTCTGCTACTAATGTATATTTTTGATATATGTATTCTCTGTGTAATGCATGAGTATGTGTGTTTGTGTGTGTGTGGAAGGAGCAAGGAGAAGAATGGGTTCTTAAGGAATTTTAAGCCAGTAATATCATATAGTGTTATACTTCAGATAGAAATGGGCTCATTAAAAATAAAATAAAATAATATACATTGAATTAGAGTGTATTGCATACAGGAGAGGTAAATATTACTACAGGAAGGTTGCTTTAGCACACATGCACTAGGTTGCATCATTATTTGTTTTTCCTACTGTAGGTCACAGTAAAAAACAATTGAAAACCATTGGTCTAAAGTAACTTAAGTCTCTTAAGATTCTTAAGTAATTTTATCTCTGAGAACTGTTATAAGGTTTATATGTAAATAACCTCAATTAAAAAATACATGGTAATAAGCAGTGATTTAGTTTCTAATTTTCTATAACAAAATCATGCTGTTTTGTAATAACAATTGAAAAATGAAGCCTTTCACATATTAAGTACCTTAAAAATAGATATGCGAAGTACATTTTACTGAGAAAAAATGTCTTATTTTAAAAAGAATTTTGAGATCCCTGAATTCAGGGGACACAGAATGTGTCACATTATCTTAGAGTTATCCTTGGCACCTGATGCTTCCCTGAGGGTGGCTGGAGCAGGCTCAGCAGGGGCACTGGCCAGGAAGCTTCATGTCAAGGTAGATCCCAGGCATTAGAACTTGGTCAGGAGGATTACCCACAGTGATAGGGATTGAATTAGGTCCCTTACAAAAGACATGTTCAAATCTTAATCCACATTCCTGTGGGTGTGAACCCACTTGTAAATAAGAACTTTTGAAGATGTTCTTAGTAGTTAAGGTGTGGCCAAGTTGAATTAGGGTGGTTCTTCATCTGTATGACTCGAGGCCTTAGGAAGAGAGGACATTCAGATGCTCTCAGTCAGAAGAAGCCAGAAGTCAATACAAGCCCAAAGTCAGAAGAAGTAAGGAGAAGCAGCAGGCAGAAGTCAGAAGAAGCCAGAGAGGAGAAAGAGATCACCATGTGACAGAGGGCTGCCATCATCAGAAGGCTACCGACCCTGGAAGAAAGCATGACCTTGCTGGGCTCTTGATTTTGGACTTCTTCCCTTCAAAATCAGGAGACAGTAAATGTTTGTTGTTTAAGCTTACCCATTGTGTATTTGTCACAGCAACTTTGGCAAACTGAGATACCCAAAGAGGTCAAAGACAGGAAAAGCCAGAGGGTTCTGAGGGAAGCCAGAAAAACAAAATCTTCTTTAAAGTTCAGGAAAACAATGAAGACATCAGAGCAGAAAAGGGAGCAAAGAGCACAGGTTGGAGCGAGGTGACTGATATAAGCCCAGTGCAAATTCTAGACTGTAGAACATATATATGGGCCCAACAAATCATGAATGAAGTAGAGGAAGCTATGGTGACTCAGGGCAAGAGAGCAGCAGGAAAAGCTAGCAACAATGGAAAAAAGGAGTATAATATTCTGCAAAGCCATCTCCTCCTTCTAGAAGGAACACATAGCAGTGGGCACAGCAGAGTCTAAGGAGACATACGCCCTGGCTTTGAATACAGACTTTGCCACTTTTGAGCTGTGCAAACTGGAGCAAATTAATTATTCTTCATGCTATGGTTTCTTCAATGTAAAATGAAGAACGTAAAAGCACCTACCTTATAGAATTGTCATGAGACTTGAATAAGTTGATATTTGTAAATTGCTCAGAACAGTGTTTGACTCATGCTGAGTACTATGTAAGGGCTTCATAAGTAAATAAATTGTCACCATGACTTTCAATTGTAGCATGATAATTTTGACATGATAATTTGTCATTTTCTCCATGTGTTCCCCCACCTCCACCCCCTTTCACTTCTTTTCAAGCAAGAAGTCAGGCTCAGTGGTTTCTGAATTCAAGTATGGCTTGTAGAAAGCATAAGTTGCATTAAAATTCGCTTTTTGAGTCATTACGCACTTTAAAAACGTCGGAGGGCAATAAGGGGAGGGAAAGCATGGAGGGTTTTGTGTGCTTTGAGAGTGGAGACTACACCCTGGGAGGGCTTGAGAGTGCCAAAGGAAGGGCTGAATGGGGTACCTACAGAGGCCAAGTTCCAAAACTAGAGGTTCCAACTCTCTTCAAAGATAGCATAGCGTAGCATAGAAGTGGCAAATTGGAAGTATTGGAACAGACCACATGTGTCTCCAAGGTAATCAGTGGGGGTCTGATAAGCCTTGACCAGAGAGGTGTCCTCAATGCCTTGACACCTTTGTAAGATGCTTGATTGACCATTGCACAACACAGGGGAGGAGATAAGGTAAGGAGCAAAAGGAAACTTCTAGAGTGGCAGAGGCTGAATTTCCTTGGGGCTCAGAATCTTTTTCTTTCTTTTTTTTTTGGATTAGGAAAATTTTAAAAAAGAGTATTTCCCAGGTTGTAAATTAAGAATCACACATGATGTATAGTTGTAATATGATAACTTGCCTTCTTCACCTGCTATTAAATTTATCCATTTAAACACACTTCACTTGGGGAAATACGATAGGAAAAGGGAAAGAAATCGAGTGAGAATTAAAAAAAAATTATCAACACTCTCCTATATTAAATAAGAACCTGGAACTTGTATTCAGCTTGGCTGACACCTCTCAACATCTAAAACCACGATAACCTGGCTTTTGGGATTTGAAGCAGAGAAGAACCTCTCCTACATCTGAACTCGTGCTTCAGTTGTCACCAGAAAACTCCGTGCTCCTCCTCATCAAGTCAAAACCTTACCTACGAATTCAGACTGCTGCCACAAAAATGACCATAGGGCTTCCCGAGAAGGGCCAGCTGCTCCAGGATTGACCAGCCAGAGAACACAAATAAGGTCCTATCAGCATTCATGATAGAATGATGGCTCCTAGCATAGTTTGCTCCCCTGAGCATTTTTGGGCTTGCTCAGGAGGTATTTTGCATATATGTGTAATCAGCATGGCCACTCCTCAGGGCTGATTTCTGCTACTCTGGGCTGCACACCACCTGGACTGTTCTGTTTGGATTCCTTCCACCACCTCAGTGCTGGCTACCTGAAGATCTGCTGACCGTAGTGTTAGTTGATTTTGGATTTTGCAGCTGCTGCTTTTACAGCTGAACAGTGCTGCTCTGTCTGCAGCCACCTTGGCCTGCTGAGGGTCACATCTTTGCTGATTCACCTCACACATTGGTGCCATCCTCTGCCTTGTGGTGGTGGTGGGGGAGGCATCCAGAATATTGTTGCTTGGGTTCTGAATTACTGCAGAGGCTGATAATGTGGCCTCCTTCTTCTTGCACTCCACTAAAACAGCTTCCATATGACAGTCTCAAATAATACCATTTCTACCGAGAATTACTGCTCCTCTCCAATACTCATGCCCTTTTCCTACTCCTGGCTTGCTAGGCCAGCCCCTTCTTTCTTCAAGCAATATCTGTGTCAGGGCTCCTCTGTGCCCCGAGCGATGTGGTAGAGCTCTCTCCAGGTCCTCACACATTCCTATCTGGGTCTGAACCCTCATTGTAGATGCAGTTAAAATTTTTGTCTCAGGGCTCCTCAGCCCCCGGGAAAACCAGCAGATGTACACAGAGGCTTAGGGGTGGACATCATCCATCCGACACGCGGGATATGTTGGGGCCTTGATTCTAACCTGGACCCCATTATGTGGGCTATGTACATTTAAAAAATATTTTTATTTTATATTTTTTAATTTTTACAAACAAACACTCCCTATCTCCCTTCTCTTCTCCCCTCCCCTTTAACCCCGAATTTTCAATCTCTGTGAATTTCCTATTTCTAGTTTTCTCTTAAGAGTGATAGCATACAATTTTTGTCCTAATGTGTCATCCTTATTTCACTGAGCGTAATGTTTTCAAGGTTTTTCCATGTTTCAGCATGTCTCATAATTTCATTTTTTCTTATGACCAAATAATATCCCATTGTGTGGATGTACCACATTTTGTTTATCCATTCATTTGTTGATGGACATTTGAGTTGTTTCCAGCTTTTGGCTATTGTGAATAATGCTGCTATAAACATTGGTGTATAAGCAACTTTTTGTGGCCTTGTTTTCACTCTCTTTGTTTATACCTAGAAGTGGGAGTGCTGGGTCAAATGGTAAATCTATATTTAACTTTTTGAGGAACCATCATATTGCTTTTTGCCGTGACTGTACCATTTTACATTCCCACCACAATGCACCGGAGTTTCAATTTTTCCACATACTCTCCAACCCTGTTTTTTAAAAAAATAATATTCTTCCTTGTGGGTGATAAAAGGTATCTTATTGTGGTTTTGGTGCCACATTCTCCTAATAGCTAATTATTTTGAGCACCTCTTCATGTATTTGTTGGCCATTTGCATATCTTATTTGGAGAATTGTCTATTCAAGTTCTTTGTCTTTTTTTTAAATTGGATTGCTTGTCTTTTTGCTGTTGCATTGTGAAAATCACTTATATATTCTGGATATTAAATCCTTATCCAATACATCGTTTGCAACTATTCTCTACTATTCTGTAAGTTGCCTTTTGCACTTTCTTGATATGTTTTTTGATGCATATAAGTTTTTAATTTTGATGAAATCAAATTTATCTATTTTTTATTTTGTTTCTTGTGCTTTTTGTGTCATATCTAAGAATCCATTGCCAAATCCCAGGCAATGAAGATTTGCCCTTATGCTATTGTTTAAGAGTTTATATAGTTTTAGCTCTTATATTTAGGCCCTAAACTCATTTTTTGTTGATTTTTGTGTATAGGGTGAAGTAGGCATCTAACTTCATCTGCATGTGGATATCCAATTTTCCCACCAATTGTTGAAGAGATTATTTTTTTCCCCGCGGCATGTACTTAGCACTCTTGTGATTCTTCTACTCCTTTTTTGAACCAATAATTTTCAATATACCATTAAATATATATCTCAGAGACTTAAATCTTTGGATTGTTCATTTGCCAGATGAACCCTGAATCTCAGTTAGAGGTGCGGCTAACTCTCACTCTCCAGTTCTTTGGGCTTGCCTTGGACAACGGACAAAATGTTGATGATGGACAAGTCCCATCCCCGTAAAAAAGGAGTATCTACAACTGAAAGCAAAACACTTCCTTCCAAGTATATCAAGAAGGCGAAAAGGCAGACTACATAATGGGTGAAAATATTTGGGAATCACTTAAGTGATAAGGATCTGATATCCAGAGTATATAAAGAAATCCTACATCTCAAAAATAAAAAGACAAACAACCCATATAAAAAATGGCCAAGAGATTTGAATTAGACAGTTTTCCAAAGAGGAAATACAAATGGCTAAAAAGCACATGTAAGATGCTCAACATCACTAGCTATTAGGGAAACGCAAATCAAAACCACAATGAGATATCATCTTGCACTTATTGGACTGGCTGCTATTAAAAAATCAGAAAAGTACAAATGTTGGAAAGGAGGTAAAGGAATAGTAACACTCATCCACTGCTAGGGGTAATGTAGAATGGTGCAGCCACTGTGGAGGATGGTTTGGTGGTTCCTCAGGAAGCTAATTATAGAATTGCCATATGACCCAGCAGTCCCACTACTAGGAATATACCCAGAAGAATCAAAAGCAGTCACATGAACAGATATATGCACACCAATATTCACTTCAGCTTTGTTCAAAATTGCCAAAAGGTGGAAGCAACTCAAGTGTCTGTCAATGGATGAATGGATAACAAAATTTGGTATCTACACACAATTAAATATTACTCAGCTGTAAGAAGGAATGAAATATTGACACATGTGTATTAGTCAGGGTTCTCTTGGGAAACAGAACCAACAGGAGATATCTGTCAATAATATGAGATTTTATGAGTCTGTCATGTGACCGTGGGGATGCACCAGTCCAGGTTCTGCAGGCAGGCTGCAAACCAGGGGCTCCGATGAAACTCCAATGAAAGGTCCTTGAGTTTCTGGGAGAAGTTGGTTGTCCAAAGATGAGCTGGGAAATTCTCTCTGAATGTTGAAATCACTTCCCCTTTTAAGGCATTCAACTCATTGGATAAAAGCCTCACCCATTGCTGATGCAATCTCCCTGATTGATGCAGATGTAATCAGCCATCCATACAGTAAACTCACTGGTCCATAAATGCTCTTGTATTACAATTAGCCAAATGCTTGCTGGACCTAACACCTGGACACAATTACCTGGCCAAGTTGATACATTAGCCTTAGCATCACAACATGTGACAAGATGGATGAACCTTGAAGCCCTTATGTTGAGTGAAGCAAGCCAGTCACTACAGGGCAAATATTTCATGATCTCACTGATATGAACTAAGGATATTGAGCACAGTCACAGAGGTAGACTGGAAGATAAGTTACTGGGAGATAGAAAATAAGTAGGGAGTGATGAGTCAATTCTCAATTTGGGTAAAGTCTTTGATAAGGTGGATGGGGGAGGTTTGGCAGTAGATAAGGGTGGTGTTGGTGCAGTGATGTAAATGGGATCAACAATTATAGAGTGCAAATGTGAGTGGGGTTGGGCTATCCATAGAGCTGAGGAAGGACTGGAGGAAGTAACAGTTGAATTCTGTAGAGGCAGACAACTGTGGTTTAGAACACAATTGTGAGAGTATTCATTTGGCAACAATGGAAGTGAGGATCAATGGTTCAGGGTGTCAGTGGTGGGGGGATGTGTGGGAAAGGGTGCCTCTGGGGCATGCCTCAGGAATATGAATGTGCTCATGTGGTTATAGGGTGTTATCTCAGTGGGTGGAGTCTCACACAATAAACAACAAAATATTAAATTTCTATCCTGGGGAGTTCTACTATTTCTCTAATAGAGTGGCAAGAATCTCTAGAGTACATAGGCAGTACCTAAGAAAAGAAAACAGACCAATATGCCAAACTCTTAATATTAGTGCTTATACTTATGAACCTTATTCTTATAAAATTGAAATTTAGCCTAATATTATCTATTAATATCATCTAAGATTATCTAAGATTTACCTTTTGAAAAACTCCCTCCTTGTTACTCAAATTTGACATCTCTCTAAGCCAAACTCAGCAAATAAACTCACTACCTTCCATTCCACCCCCCCCCCCACCAGCAAGGGACATGACTCCCAGGATTGAACCTCCCTGGCACCAAGGGATTATTATCACGAGACAGCTAGCAATGCATTTGGGAAAAACACCTTGAATAAAGTGTAGAAAAATTAAATATCAAAGAGTTTTTGCAGCTAAGAGATTTCAAAGTGAGTTGGGAGGTCATTCCAGAGGTTAAGCTGATGCACATCTCAGGTGGGTCTCACTAACTACCACAGTAAACAAAGCCTCACACAGGGGTCCCAGGGACTCTGCAAACATCTGGACACTATAGGCAAGGCACACAACCCCATGAATTCATCATCCTATCAGTGAGCCTTACCTTGGAATATATGGTAGCCTATTTCCCCACTGTAACATAGCAAGCTCATTTATATTTTCCCTACACATGATTCTTCTACTCCTTTTATTTGAACCTATAATTAGCACTATACCCTTTAAATATATATCCCAGAGACTTAAATGTTTGATCTGTTCATATGCCAGTTGAGCCCTGAATCTCAGAGGAATTGCAGTCAACACCTACTTTCCAGTTCATCGGACTCACCCAGGACAACTAACAAAATGATGATTATGGACAATGCCCATCCCCAAAAGCAAAGTGTATCTACAATTGTAAGCAAAACAGTTCATTCCATCTTCCCCACAAGATCTAAACCCCCTCTCAATCTGAAGCAGGGTGGGCATCACCATCCCCAAATCCTCAAGATTGAGGAATGAACAAACACAAGCGGAGAATGCAACTGTGAACCAAAGTAGACTTAATATTATTGTAGTAACAGAAGAATTTGTAACATTGATATAAAGATAGTGGTTACCAGAGGTTCTCAGGGGAGGGGGAGGGAAGAAGAGAGGATATAGGGCATTTTTAGGGCACTGGAAATTTTCTGCATATTGTATGACGGATACAGGCCATTAGACATTTTGTCAAAACCTACAAAATTATACAGCACAAAGTGTAAACCATAATGTAAACTGTAGCCCATGGTTAATAGCAATAATTCAATATTTGTTCATCAGTTGTAACAAATGTACCACAGTCATGGAAGATGCTCTCAATAGGGGGAAATATGAGTGGGGGGAGGGAGTAGAATATATGGGAGTCTCTTATGTTTTTGATGTAATTTTTCTGTAATCTAAAACTTCTTTAAAAATAAGGTAAAAAAAAAAAAAAAAAAAAAACAACAACCAAAAACAGTTCCTTCCATCTGCCCTATAATATCTAAGTCACCTCTTAGCCTAAAGCAATCTGAGCAGACATCATCCCAAATTCTTCAAGATTGAGGAATGAACAAACATAATGGGGGAGTGTAACCATGGACCAAAGTAGATTTATTGTTATTGTAGTTATCTTGTGTTAACAGGAGAACTTGTAACATTGATATAAAGATAGTACCAGGGGTTCATAAGTGAGGGGAGGGAATAGGTGGAACAAGGGCATTTTTAGGGCAGTGAGATTGTTCTGTATGATACTGCAATGATGAACACGGCATTATACATTTGTAAAAGCCTGTAGAACTCTACAGCACAAAGGGCAAACTATAATGTAAGTTATAGACTTTGGCGAGTAGCAATGCTTCAATTTTTGTTCAGTTGTAAATACTACACTAATGTAGGATACTAATAATAGGGGAAACTATGTTTGTGGGTATGTTTGTGTGGGGGGATAATCACATGGGCATTCCCACTATTTTCAGTGTAATTTTTCTGTAAATCTAAACCTTCATTAAAAATAAAGTTTATTATTACATGAAAAAGTGTTAAATGAAATAAAATATACCTATAAAAAAATCAATTGACCATAGATGTGTGGATCTAATTCTTTCTCTTCTGTTCCACTGATCTATTTGTCTTTGTGTCAGTACCAGTGTTTTGAATACTGTATTACAATTTGAAATCTGGAAGCGTGAATCCTCCATCCCTGTTCAAGATGTTTTTCACTATTTGGGCCCCTTGCAGTTCCGTATAAATTTGAAGCTTTGGTTTTTCCGTTTTTGCAAAACAGCCTGGAATTTTAATAGAAATTGCATTGAATTTGTATGTTGCTGTGGCTAACATTTACATATTAATATGCTATTTGCATTTAGGGCCCAAGGATAATGATAATAGCCAACTCTTCTTTAGCTTTTATGTGCCAGGCATTGTATTGGTTTTGTATGCACACTTTCTTATTTAAACTTCATAGTAATCCAAAGAAGTAGTAATTATTATATCCACATGGACTACAGATAAAGACACTGAAGCACAAAGAGATTGATAACCTTACTGAGGTTCTGCAGTTAACACATGGTTGGATAGGGATTCGATTTTAGAAAATCTGATTCCAGGATCCACCATTGTACACCTGCTGGATGTTTATTTTCTGGCTGGACTCTGGACTCTGATGTGGAGAGGGATGCTGTTCTCCTGTCTTTAGATACCAGTTGAGGTTGTGCTGTTCCAAACTTAACACTTACCTGCATGGAGGAGAAACGGTGCAAATTAGCTTCAAAAAACGATATTTAATTACCTATTTGCCTTGTTCGAAAGCTGGAGACAGAGAACTCCTGAGTCACTGTGTTGGTCCTTAAGGAATGGACCATGGTCTTCTGTTTGCATTGTTATTCAATAAACACAAAGATATTCAATATTCAGTAGGCACGTTAGCAAAGACAGCAATATATTTTGCTTGTTCATCTTTTAAGTTTTCTAAAGTGTGTGGCAAATACAGCACTAGCAGTCTATTAATCAAACAACCGCATTAATGATATACAGTAAAATTCTATACAATATAATGACTGTTGTTTTTTATTAGGTGGGTTAATAGAGGTTTGGGTAGATTGCTTTTCTTTTATATTTATTCCCTTCCTTTGTCATATACCTCAACTTTTATAATTGAACCCAACATTGGTCATATTACTTTTATTCTGCCTGTATGAGAATGTACACTTTGACTGTTTTACCAAACAGCAAAACTATGGGGCATTCTAGGCAGAATACTAGACATTATGGCTGGTTACACAGGAGGCTGGCTTACAAAGACCTTGCACTTAAATGGGGATACTGGACAATCACTTGTAAGCAGATATGGGGGGCTTGTGCTGCTGCTGATTGAAAAGATAAGAGGACTAGTCTGGGCATGGTTTCTCTGGTTGTTTCCATGTGACTAATTGCATTTTTACTAATTACCTACTTTTTTTTTGAATTTTATAAACACTGCCTATGTTTACTTTGGCAAAAGACTGGAATTTACCACTTTCCCTGTTGCAGTGCGGAGCTGTATGTACCAGAAAAATATGTTCTTAAACTTAATCCATTCCTGTGGTTGTGAACCCAGTGTAAGGAGGATCATTTGATTGAGGTTACTTCAGTTAAGGTGTGGCATACCTCAATCAGGAAGGATCTTAATTCTATTATTGGAGTCCTTTATAATCAGAATGAAATTAAGACAGACAGAGAGAAAGCCACAGGAGGAGCAGTCAGAAATTGAAATTTAGAGAACCTGGAAGAGAAGAGGCTAGGCCAGAAGAGGAAACCATGTATTTTGCCACGTGACAAAAGAAAGAGCAAGGATCACTGGCAACCAGCCCCAGAACATCAGTCTTTGGGGAGAAAACATCACTTTGATGATTCCTTGATTTGGAATTTCTTTTAGCCTCAAATCTGTGAGCTAACAAATTCCCATTGCTCAAGCTAACCCATTGCATGATATTTGCTTGAGCAGCCAAAGGAAACTAAAACACTCTCAAATGGCGTTTAGGATAATAGCTTGAGTTCAAACACAGAAAGGCAATTTAACTGTCTTTATTAATGATGATAATAAAGAAAAGAAGATAAGTGTTTTTGTTTGCTAAAGGCCTGGCAATGCAAAATACCAGAAATGTGTTGGCTTTTATAAAGAGGGTTTATTTGGGGGTAAAAGTTTACAGTTCCAAGGCTGTGAAAAGTCCAACTCAAGGCACCATAAAAGTGCTTTCTCCCCAAACTCAGCTGCTGACCTGTTGAAGCAAGATAACGAGCGATCTTTGCCTGGTCTCTCCTTCCCTTCCGGCGTTCCTCTCATGCTCAGCTGTTCCACTTTCTTCTTGATTTCAGCTGTAAACCTGCATAGGTCTTGTCTCTTTCTGGGCCTTCTGTATCGTTTTGGCTGTTCCACTCTCCTCCCGAGTTCAGCTATAAGCTATCAGGCATTTAGCAGGGCTGGTCTCCTCTTGAGCTGCTCCATGGGCCCAGCCTCTTGGGACTTCAGGCATAACCAATCCTCTCTCTTACACAGCAGGATCAAACATGGCAGTTCCCTTTTTTCCTGCTCTGTCTGTCCCTGTGAGTCCATTTATATCAGACCCAGCAAGGGGGGGGGGGACTCAACCTGAGTCATACCTCACTGACATTGTCAAATCAAAAGCCCTAAAGCAATCTTATCAAGTATTCTAGACAAAGACCCCTCAACTGAATTTAATACGAAGAATATCACTTCCAGAGGAATAGATTAATTTACAAACATAATCTTTCTCTTTTTTAGGATTCATAAAATAATTTCGAACTGCACAATGAGCCACTGCTACTTGTGTTCCATGTGCCCCTCCTTCACTACCTTAATTTATTTTATTATATGCCACAGTCAAATTTTTAAATTAAAAAAAAAAAAATCCCTTGTTTTTTGACAGACTTGTTTTTTGGAACATTTACTTTTTTTGGTAAGTAATCGTGGTTCAAAATATTCTTCTGTTCTATTTAGGTACTTGTGAAACATTACCTAATAAATTACAAAAAAATGTATCTCAGACACACATGCTTTTCAAATGACACACATAATATTTAGCATTTGTTTAATAGCTCTGAAGACAACAATATAAGTACTGCTGGCAATGCTTTATCAGGAACAGCTTCTGGAGTTGACAGACGTTTCAAAATGAAGGTATTGAACCCTTTTGAAGACTTTTCTCCATTTGTATGTAGTCATGGCAAGACAGTTGTTTACCAAATGTTACTTATTTATTGCTAGTGTTTTTATGAGCAAATTTTATTTTTTTTTTAATAGCTGACTTTCATCGCGACCTTCTCTTTTCAATTGTATACCACATTTTGAAAAATGTCTCTTTTGGAATGGAACTTTTTAAACAACATATTTCTCATGTCTTACTGAATGTTATTCTTTTCAAAATTTTCATCTAGTTGGAATGTTGCCATATTTTGCTTTATCTGCAGGTTATATCTTTGCATGGTGCATAGACCTGGAAAAAGCTATGTCTCTCCCACAAACCAGGATATTTCTCTCCTGGACCTGATTCCAGTAAAATCTTTGACATTGTACTATTGATGTTATCCCAATAATTGCCATGCCTTTGATACCATGCTGTCTTCGTCACTATTTCTACTCATTGGTAAGTCATCACTCATGATTTGGAAGATATATACAAGTGTATACCTTCAGCTTCTTTAAGATTTCACTTAGTCCTGTCCCCTTGTGGCATGATTATTTGAGTTTCATACAGTTGCCTGGGTGACTTTCCAGTGACATATGTTTATTTAAAGAAACATGGGTGGTAACATGCAATATGGCTTAAAGTAAGAACCAGAGAAAGAGAAAAAAACAACTTGCATTAAAACGGCTGAAAGAACTGTGATTCAGACACAAGATAAGGAAGAATACCGAATGATTAAAAGAGGTGGGAGGTATTAACTGAGGAAACATAAAGGCCATTCTCTGCATTAGGAATTGTCCTAGGCAATAGGGGAATTAAGTAGATATGACATACTTCCTACCCTAGAAATATTTAGTCTAGTGTGGGAATGTAAACAAATACATATAGCAAATGACATCATAAAGTATCCCTACATATGGTCAGAAATAGGCATTCAGTCAAAAATTTTCTGCATGAAAGAATGTAGTTTTGTACAAATACAATGGGTAGATTAGTGAGGGCTGGTTTTTATACAAGGAATCCATGCTTTTCTCAAGTTCTATGAGAAATTAGTTAAAATTCATATTTTCAGCCATTATATTCTATGTACTAATGGCTTTTAAATATCAACTCTCAGTCTAGACCTCATACTGAGCTCTGAATCCATAAAGCCACTACTTACTGGACATTTGCACTTGATGTTTTAGATATTGTCAAATTCAATATATCTCAACTTGCTTTTCCTTCATCTGCATTTTGTAACTCAGTTAATATGCTACTATTCATCCAGTTTCCAAAGCCATCTTAAGTTCACTCACCTGCTACATCAAGTCAGTCTATGTCCCTAATATCTACTTTCTTAATCTCTAATTTCTGACCCTACTTCTTCATTCCTATTGTCTTACTTCAAGTCTTTGTAATTATCCCCTAAACTACTACAGTATTATCCTAACTAGGATCCCTCATCTTAATTACTTATAACTTTTCTCTAACTCCATCCAGTTTGTCCTTATTTTTGTCAACAGGACGGTGTTTCTAATATGACATTATAGTACATATCCTGGTTAAAATTCTTCAATGGCTGTTTATAAAGTTGGACAGTATTCAATCCTTAAAAGGCATAAGACATGTCATGTTATTGTATATCTGTGCTGTTTGCCCATGCTATGCCCTCTGCTTAGAATTCCCTTTCTGTAGATCAGGCTTATTATTTGTCACAATTCATTTCCAGTGTTAATGACTAAATGAAGCCTCCCCTGATAGTACTACCCTTATAGCATCCTCTACTCACTTCTTCCCACCATAGAGCAAACTTCTTGTGGACAGTGTTAGGAGAACTCTTGACACATAATAGGTTTCAGAAAATGCTTAAGTGAATGGATAAGAGTTCTGAATAATAATAATAACTTTCATTTAATGTGCACCTACTTTATGTCAGATGTTGCCCAAGAAATTTAAATATAATACCTACAATCATCACAATAATTCTGAAAGTAGCTAGTTTTTCTCACTTTATAGATGAGGAATGAAGTTAAATGCATTTTCATATGTCACAAAGCTGGCAGAAAAGAGATTTGAAACCTAATCTCTGACTAAACTAGTGAAAGTACTACCTGAAATTTAACAATGTCATCTATTAAAGGCTAGTGATAATAAAATTAGTTTATAAGGATGATTACAATTAAATTTCACATTATGAATGTATAAATAGACATAAATATATAAAATATGGATATTATACATGATAAAATTTATTAATAGAATACCCAATATATAAAACATGTATGTTAATATGCTATATTATATATAAACATTGCATAATTATTAATACAATATAAAACAATAAAATTATATATAAACATATATAATTTATTTATACACATCCATAATGTAAAATAATTGAGTCAACAGAAAAACTGAATGCAAAGTAGCTGCCTTCTCTTTTACCATCCTAAATCCTACTTAAAGAATATCACCACACTACTTTTTTATTTTAGTTTCATTGGGTAATTACTCTAAAATCAAAATGAGATGCTTATACAACTGTTTTGTAATTTATCAACTTACAAATGCTCCCCACAAAGTAAGGTGAACATTTAGCTCATTTATACCTCAGATCCCCTCTCCATGCATATCTCTTAGTTCTTTATTGTTTAAGTTTATTCTTTATTGTACTTAAACCTCTATTTTCTTTCAACCATTTTCTGTTGTATCTCTTGACTTCCTCCTAACGTAAAAATGAGAATATTAACACCCTACCCTTCCTTACACCTCTCCTTCTTATACAAACTATCAGCTTCTGGCTATACATTTTCTTTTTCATTTTCTGGGGTGTGGTGGTTTGAAGCTGTATGTATCCTAGAAAAACAATTTCTTAAATCTAATCCATTCCTGCGGTGTGAATCCATTGTAAGTAGGGCCTTTTGGTGAGGCTACTTCAGTTAAGGTGTGACCCACAGCATTTGTTAAGCATGGGTCTTAATCCTATTACTGAGGTCTTTTAGAAACAGAATGAATGCACAGAGAGAAAAAGCCATGGAAGCAAGAAGCTGATATCAATGAAACGTGTTGAGAGAAGAGAAGGGAGAGACCAGCAGAGCCACTGTGAGCCTTCCCATGGGACAGAAGAGCTAAGGATCACCAGCAGCTGGTCTTTGAGATGAAAGCAATGCTTTGATGATGCCTTGATTTGGACATTTTCTTGGCTTCAAAACTGTAAACTAATTAATCACCATTGTTCAAGCCAAAGCATTTCATGGGATTTGCTTTAAGCAACTTACGGGGTGATAGTTTTTATCTTCCATTATCTGGTCAGAATCATCTGTGTTATTGTGGTTTGTGTGTGTGTGTGTGGTTACCCCAGAAATTACAACATCCATTTTAAAATTAACAACTTTATTTCAAATTCACAAAAATAAAAGAACAGAAAAAGGCAGCTCAACAAGTTCTGGAAACATTACTCCTAAAAAGTTCTTTTTCATGTCTTTTATCTCGTCTAATTCCAACTGCTAATGCAGTTGTTCTCTAGTGTTCAGAAAGATACACAGATGAACACAGATTAGTTTAATGACATAGTCAAGATATCCTTATTAATGAAAAAAAATGAAGAATGGAGAAAAAATGCTTAATCATATTCATACAATTAAGCATCCTTTTTAAAAATTTTTCCTGGACATTGCAAGGACATCAGAATATTTTAACTCCATTTATGAAAATTTATATGCTATTGTTTTCTTATATTTTCTAACATACACACATATATGCAAATATAGTTATATCTAAATGAACTTTGCATAAAACAACAAATGATCAATATTATGTATATTTACATAATATATATTTTAAGATGACATTGTTATTGTCATTTTATATGCCCCTCTTTATTTAACCACTTTATTTATCCAACATGTTTACCACTTTCTTTGCTCTTTATTTCTTCCTACATCTCTTCCTATTCATAGTTTATTTTATCATCATTTGTCTGCATGGAGTTCTTAAATTCTGTTATTGATTGTATTATATTTTTCATCCTAGCATTTCTACTTGTTTTTTTTTTAGAGTTCCTTATATCATTTTTCATAGTTTCCAGCATTCTGTCAACATTTTCAAGCTTGACTTAGAGTCAGTGATCTGTTATTTTTGTTGGTTCTTTTTCATGGTTTCCTGTGCTACATGTTTCTAGTTATCTTAGCTTATGCATTAGGAAAAATAATTGTTGAAATATTTCTTGAGTGAGCATCATGTTATCTTCTCCAGAGAAGGTTTTCATTTGCTTTTGTCAGATGTCTAAGGGTACTAGCAATCAGACACTTTCAGAAACTGAGAGTGTCTGAAATTTTCTGGGTCTCCCAGATGATTCCAAACCAGACTGCAATCTATGTCTGAGGTGGTATTTGACAAAGACCCTCCTGTGTTGCAGATTCTGATGGAGGCCCCAGGTTTCTACTTTGTTAGAGTCAGACAGATTTGCTGAGGATAGATAAGTTAAAAACATTGCTCATTAAAGGAAAATTTAAAATATTGGGTTATTATTAGATCTAATTTTTTCCTAAAGAAAATTCTTTATAGATAATCTGTAAAGAGTCACTATTTTATTATCCATACCTATCCAGCAAGGAATAAGAGAAAATAAGCTTGAAATGTCCCAAGAGGAAAAATTGTAGATTTTGGCCAAATCAATTATAAAGACATAAGGGAAGTATTCAGGTTTTTATTTCTTGAGCTCCGTCTCCCAATGGATCTTTTGATCAATTCTCATTATACTTTTTTCACTGTATGTTACTGAGGCAGAGACCCCCGGGAGTTCATTTGACATTTTTTTTTTATGTTGGCCAGTGCCCCTCCAAAGGCTTATTCAGGCATCAGTTTGGAATTGATTATATGCAGACACAAAATGATAATACCTTAAACATTTGTAGAGTGCTTTACATTATCTCAGGATGCTTTCATACCCATCATCCTCCTTATATAATACTAAAAATGTGTAATGTATGCAGATTAATTTGATTAATTTCATTACACAGTTGATGAAACTGAAACCCAAAAAGGTTATTTCTTAACTTCCAATAATTGCTGATAATTGATTAAAATAGGAGTTTCCAGTCTTATTTTCAGCACACTTTAATGTGGATGAAACATTACCAGGTGAAGGTGTTCTAAAATTTAAACACCAAGTTCATTAATGAATGCAAAGCCTCAGTAAAGCTATGTAGGCCTCATACTGCCTACCTAGATTTTCTCATACTTACCTATTTTCCTTCTTCCCAAAGGCTGATAGCTGTGCAACTAGACAAGTTCTTCTCTCTATATTAAGAAAAGGCCACAGAGAAAAGTAAGTCTCCTTTTAAATACTCAGATTATGTGATTCCTAATATTAAAAATATTATTTCCCCAAATATTCGATTATTAAATGCATGGGCAATGCATGTAGAACATTTAACATGGTGTCTGGGTCACGGTAAGTATTCAATAAATTACAGCTATCATTACCACTATTTCTACTACCAATAATAATCATCATAATAATAGTAATAATGCTTCCTAACACAAGGACTGATATTTCTTTCATGGTCTACGTGGCATTATGGAAAATGAAACAATATGATACTGACTTAGAAGAGCTCCTCTGTCACTGATTTGGCTGTGCACTCAAGGTCAGAAAAACCCTCTCTTAGAACATAGCGTTTGCAACTAAGTGTGTATCAGAAGTAATATATCATCAGTGCTTAAAAGATCATTTGGCTACAGCTGTGACAATATAAGAAGCATTACTTTTTGAGGGATTAATTTCTGAAATGACATCCTATACCAGGGATTTCAACATATCCACCCCTCAATTATTTGGGGAATGCCTGAAGAATAGTGTGGAGTGAGGGTTTTCTGGATGTGGCTATTTAAAAAGTAAAATTGAGTTTCAATATCATTTTTAAGTAGATTGTGAAGGAAGTTTTGAACGAGTGAAGTTGAAACTATAAAAAGAACTTCAGGTAGAAGAGGTGTTTTTTTTTTAAAACAATCAGGATTTAATTTTTGTCTTAGGTTTGTTAACTTTAATTTGGTTGTCCGGATTGGGGGAAGGTCCTTAAATGTAACACGAATTCTTGCATTTTTACTCTTTAAAAATTTGATAAATGGTTCTAGAAGGGTGAATTAATGGATTCCAATTGCAGCAGAAATGTGGAAGTTATGAGTTCTATTGAAGGACTATGAGCCAGGCTGTTTTAATTTCACACTGCTGCACCAGCAGCAGCTCATCTACAAGTTGAAGTAGAAGATAAGCAGAAGAAATGCTACTGTAAAGTTTACATGGTACACTTTGGCATGTTGATTTTATAAGGAATGAAGTGATATTAACTGATACAGGATAGAAATTTGAACAGTCATCTTATTTTTCATGAGAAAACCCATAAATAAAAAGCCCTCTTAATAAAGGACCCAGGAAAGAAGTTTGCCCCGCATTGCATTTATTTCTTAAATATTTTTAACTCTTGAGTCTGTGACAGACTAAAAATGAAGAACAATGCATTCTTATTGACTGAGATGCAAGAACTTCATTACCACAGTAAGAAAGGCTTTGGAACGTGATTGTGCTGCAAATGGACTGGAGATTTCTGACGAGCTATTTCTCATGTCTGGCTTTGGACAAGGACAAAGTAGATGGGCTCTTTCTTCTTGATGCAATCTCAGAGCCATTGCCCAAAAGTGGCAGAGGCTTCAGATTTGTATGGTATCAAAAAGAATCTAGCTTCAGAGTCGATGTTCTTCCTCAGAAAAGTGAGCCACATACAGTACAGTCTAATTGCCTAAGGTTCCCTCAGATGACCACGCTAGGCAGAAGCTGTCTAGGGAGATTTGACAAAATCATAAATGAAAGTAACTTATCTACAGAGGATATTTTAGAATATCCTCAGCTTTTGGGGCCTTGCAAGATCGGAATCATCTTTTGTGTAGAATTAGAGTTTTACTTTCTGAGCTTCAACACAAAATTCAGTGTATTTGAAGTGTAATTACCAATATTAAGGATTATAGCCACCTAACCTGGCAGACTATTACTCTTTATTTTGGACTCTGTTCTTTAATCAAGGACGTTTTAGGGGCCATATTTGACAGCTGCAGTGCTAGAGACAGTTTGGGATCAAGTTCTGAGATGTTACATTTTCTCCAGCTTTTGTGTCAAAGCAATTGGCAATCTATTAGAAGGTTTCATTGTCTGCATCAAAGCCGAGAGGGTGTGATGCACTATCTCTGTGGCTGGAGTAACAAGAGGATAAAGTGGTTTTGATAAAGTCTCATTATAGTCACATCTATGGGATCAAAGGAGGAGAAAAGATAGCCTATTTTTGTGGGGAGGAAACACTGCTGATGTTACAGGGTCTTATTCCTCTGGATGTCGGCCATCCTTGGAAAACTCAGCTACATTATCATGTTGAGTTTCAAAGACTACAAGCTCCCAAATATTGGTCTTCAAATGTTTAAGAGCTTCTTGGGGAACAAGAATAGCAGCACAGTGGCAGCAACAACCACACAATAATAAAATCAACAGTGTTTGCTGGACTCTAGCTGTTGGTCATTCTGATTCAGGACATCTAAAGTCTTAAGTTATTCTGAGTAGTAAACAGAGTTAGGAATATCCAAGAAGGTCATAAATGATCTTTATTTCTGCTAAACCCTCATTTTCAAGTTCTTTTGCTCTCCTTTCCTTTCTCCCCATCCAAGTACCCAAACCAAGTTCACATAGTGGCTATTTCTTTGTTTTTCCTCTTCCTTAGAATATACATGCTAAAACTATTACTCAGCTCAGTGCTCCAGTTGTTCATCATGACCTCCATGGTCAATCTATCTGTTTATACATTGCTACATGAAAGCAGAGTATCGGGAGTCCAATTCTCCAGCTGAACTGACAACTGTGATGCTTCTCTGGGGTGAAAGGGCTCAAGGTCTCCATTTGCTGGCTGATGGCAGGAAGGTGAAGAGGTGAGCTTTGGAGAAAATCACCATTCCTGGCTGTTATTGATACATTTCTGGTTGAATTGTAGTTACAACCTCACACCTCAAAGGTGCATGGTTGTGTTTATTCTTTGGACACGCCTTCTATATTTTTAAGAAATATTCTGGCTGGGTGCATGTAAAGGGACTTTGTGGTTAATTAAAGTTCTGTAGTAAAGGAGTGTGCTGCTTACAGTTAATTTTGCATCCTGTACCAGCAGGCTCCTAATAATTAATCTACAAAGCAATGGCTAACTCACTTCTTTGTACAATTTACACGGGGTACAGACGTTACTGATAAAGGGCTAATGGAATTTAAATTCTCATCAGATAGTTTAGAATAGCCCCTCATGATAGCATCCTAGTTTATAATTCCTCAAAAACACTATCTTTAGCTTTAGCTAACAGTCTTCTGTTTGTGAAAGCACTCAAAGCATATTATATTATAAAGCTCTTAAAATTATTTAGACTTTGGAGACAGTGAATAAAATCCCAAATGAAAGCCTGGTTTTCTACTTTTTTCCCAATTCTGAGGACTTTTTTCTTGAGTTAGAAGAAGGTTAATTGCTAATTCTTTATCATCCAAGGTGGCACCTCCTCATTATAATGCTAGATCTTATACTAGCATGTCCCTTATCTAACGCAACTGACTAATTATTAAAATACTCCATTTTTTTTCTCCAGCTGTTTTCTTTCTGAGTAAACAAATTGCTAAGTTCAATTGGCTTCCATTTGCACTTCATTGCTTCTTGACAGCGAATACTCTGCAAAGATGAGTTGCCTCTGGGTGTTTATAATCTCCAAGGGCAGGAGAAACAAATGTATGCATGATTTCTTTAATTTAAAAACCCAAATCCACCCTCCTTCAAAGTATCACACATCTTAAAAATATTGGACATTATTTCTTAGACTTCATAAAGGCATAAAGGCTGTTTCTGGAATCAACGATGCCCTTAATTTGACATTTTAAGATGTGATTTTATTAAATGGCAGAGAAGGCATCGTCTTTAGGGAACAAGATCACCAAGTGTCAAGGATATAGAAGGGATCAAATGCTATTGTATTTTGACAACATAGAATTGATCTCCTTTTCAACTAATCAGGGTTACGTTGTTAAAGATCTGAGAGGAGTAATAATTTATTTTCCAACACATTCAGTTCAGTCCAGTTTAATTGCATTTCAATCTGTGAAAACAGGATCACAATGCTGTGACTATTTTACTGTGTCTACAGTGTCTGAGGAGCAGGTATTTTAGCATGCAACAGAATTACGATTCAGTCATAGCTTCACTATTTTCTTCAACTCCCATGACCAGACTTGTTTGTAGAGTTTGTATATTTGTTGTTTTCCTGTCATACCTCAGGGAAAGGATGGCACCTTGTGAGTTCAATATACTTTATATCTAAGAACATGGTTGTGAATGAAAAAGAAATTAGAAGTATATCTTGGGCAAGAATTCTTATTTCTTTTTTTAGGCGAGCAACTGGTTAGAAGCCTGCCTTTTTTTTGCTTACAAAAATGTTATTTATATATATATATATATATTTTAAAAGGTGCTTAGATTACCTAAATATCACACGGAACCTACAGTGATTCCCATGTTCCCCACCTCCCACACCTCCCACCACATCCCACACAAATATTTCCCACAAGTGTGGCCCATCATCCTCAATGGACTTACACATCCTGGGGCCTTTCCATCAACCATAGACCACAGTTCACATCATAGACCACACTCTCTCCCACACAGTTCTGGGTGGTATGTGATGTGCTGATTTAAAATGGCCAAGCCTGCCTTTTAAAGCCACACAAACTTGGGTTTGGAGATCCAGCTCTACCAATTTTTAGCTCCTTGACATTGAGCAAGTTACTAGTCTCTAATAATAGGATCTACCTCATTAGGTCTCTGTGAAGAAGATGTGAGATAATGCATATAAAGTGATTTATATAGAACCTGATGCAGAATAAGGCCACAGAAATTGTTCATTATTATTATTATTATTATTGTTTTTATTACCATTGCAATAGAAGCCATTCATTACCAGTGCAAAGCACACCATATGACTTGTGTACTAGGTTTTCCTTATTTGTTATTATATTCTTTGTTTGTTTTTTTAAATATATTTTATTTTTTTAAAGATACTTAAATTACATAAAAGTTACACAAAAAATGTAGGGATTCCCATATGCCCCACTCCCCACACCTCCCACACCCTCCCATATAAACAGCATCTTTCATTAGTGTGGCACATTCATTGCAGTTGATAAATGCATCCTGGGGCATTGCTACTGAGCATGGACCATAGTTCACATTGTAGTTTACACTCTCTCTCATACAATTCTGCAGGTTATATAATAGCCTATATCTGTCATTGCAATGTCATGCAGGACAATTCCCAAGTCTTGAGAAAGCCCCTGTATTACACCTATTTTTTCCTCTCCCTGCCCCCAGAGCCTCCAGTGGCCACTGCCTCCACATCCATGTTGTAATTTTTTCCATTGCTAGAATCACAATAAGTCTATAGTAGAATACCAGTAAGTCCACTCTAGTCTGTAGTTCATTTCCCAATCCTGAGGATTCTGAGATGGTGATGTCCACTAATTGAGAGTAGGCTTTGATCTCATAGAGCCGATGGATGGGACTTTCTTGTTTGTAGTTGTAAGCTCTCTCATTTCCTTGGTATGGTGGTTGTCAATCCTCACCTCCTTGTTAGTTGTCCTGGGTGAGTCCAATGAACTGGACAGTAGGTACTGCAACATTGCTGAGGCCTAGGGCCCAGCTGGCACAAGGATAGCCTAAAGATTCAAGTCTTTTGAGCATATACTTACCAACTCCAGCACCAAGTATAGGCTCAAATAGAAGGGACAGATGAGCCATGTATAGGGAAGCCATAACTGGGTTCAACTCTGTCATTCTCAGGAACACAAACTCCAAAGTAGGACCCACTGGTAAAGCACCAAACTCCTGAGCTATCTGCCTTGACCATAGGACCTGGGTGTCTCCAGAGCCCTCAGGAGCCCCACTATTTTGAGTAGTATCCACATTGGCAGTGTATGAGATCCTGCTGAGATGTGTATAAGAGTTACCTCTGAGATGACCTTCCAATTCACTTTGAAGTCTCTTAGCCATAAAAACTCATTTGTCTTTACCTTTTCCCCCTTTTATTCAAGGTCTTTTTCCAGTTGCATTGCTAGCTGGTGCTTGGTAGTAATCCCTTGGTGACAGGGAGGCTCATCCCTGGGAGCCATGTCTCACGCTAGGGGGAAGGTAATGCATTTATATGCTGAGATTGGCTTAGAGAGAGGCCACATTTGAACAACAAGAAGGTCTCAGGAGGCAATCTTAGGCACTCCACAATACTAGGCTAAGTTTCAATTTCAAGAACAAAGGCTCACACACATGGTCGTCAATATCAAGGGTCCATCAGTGGATCATCCTCCTTCACCAGTCATTGCCCCTACACTTGGGGGACAGTTACTGCTCCATTAGAGAATGTAGCTGAGCTCTCCAGGATGGGAATTCAATATTCTCTCAGTTATTGTGCGAATCTCCACCCACTGTGACAATGCCCTATGAACATTTGAACACATTTATATACCTTATATGTATGTCCAGGTGAACTTCCTCCTATGTATCCCCCCATCACTGATACCTCACATAAATGATCCTCCCCTGTCCCAGTTGTAACCCTTCTGTGATTCAAAGCTTCTTCAAAAATGAAACCAATAAAATAGCCAAATACAATTAATAGGAAAATGAAATAATAATGATAGGTTTAAATATGAGAAAGAAAATACATAAAAAATTTTAAAAAACTAAAAATAAAATAAAAAAATTAAGATATTAAAAAAAAATGAAAAATATTTAAAATATTTTTGACATTTTGCTTTTTATTACTGTAATATCTGTTGTCCTGTATGTAGAGTGACATTTTCTTCCATTTATTCCTCAGTGTCTTAATTTTTTTCGTTTTGTTTTCAAAGTTTTAGGTCACAGTAAAGTCACATACAGAACACAGGGGACTCCCATATACTCAACCCTCCTCCTTTTCCCCCTACCCATATTAATATCTTTTTATATGTGGATGGTACATTTGTTACAACTGATACACAAATAGTGAAACATAGCTACTAACTATGGTTAATGGTTTACATTATGGTTTAAATTTTAGACCATACACTTTTATAAATTTTGATGATATTTAACATGGGCTGTGTCCATCATTGCAAGATCATGTAGAACACTTCCATTGCCCAGTAAATACCTTCTGTTCCATCTATTCTATTCCTCTTTCCCTCTCCTCTTGGGGCCAATGGCGGCCATATAGTCTCAGTCCTTGAATGACAAGATTCATAGTTACTTACAACAGCACTGAGGTCTTGACACACTGGTTTGTCCTCCTCTATTAGGAACCACCCATGCTCTCAAGAGACTCTTGCACCTCTGTTTGAGAACATATTGGTCCTCCCCAGGATGGGAGTCCAGCTCATTCCTACTCATGTGCATCTCCACCCATTGATACAATACATTATGACAACATGATCGTTTGCACAGTCCCTAGAAACCTGCCCCAGGTGCACCCTGTCCTGAATCCCCCCATCCAGCACCCTAAACCAGTAACCTTTCCTTGTCATATTGCCAAAAGAGCATTCCCAACTTTGTGCTTTCAACCACATACCCACTAATTCCCAGTGTTCACCTGGTCCCTACCCCAACCCTTCCCCCAGTTCCATGGACCTTCCAACCCACCCTCCCCAATCTACCCACATGTCAAACCTGTACCACCCAACTCAATAGTATCACTACACTCCTGTCATATCCCTTCACTGCCCAACTACATACTTCCACCTTATCATAGATTACGCTTGTATGGGCATTGGCTCACAAGTGGTTAGATTCTTAAACATCCATTGAATGAGTGTCAGAGCTATAAATCACAGGCATCTCCATGAATTAATGAATATGATGGTAGCACCATAAAGTCTTTTAACTTTGGGCGAGCGAGGGTTTGGCTGGATAATAAGAATGAAAATTATTCAAAATTCATATACATTTGTTTCATTTTATTTTCACTACAACCCAGGAAACCCTTGGGTCTTGGGTCTTGGCTTCTGCCACCAGTACTAGAATGGCCATTTTTTTTCTCATTTTTTTTGTTATTTGTTTTCAGTTTGTACAACATTATTCTGGCAACTAAGGGAATTAATTGGCATGTAGAATATCTATCTTTACAGGAATAATCTTCAATTGACCAAAGCGACGCCAGTAAAAAGTTAAAATTCTCTGCTAGTTAAAAAAAAAATGCCATGGTCAGAACAGAGCAAAAGGACCAGACCTGATAGTATTTCACTGAAGTCTACATCCAATTAGCTGTACATATTTTGCCTATAGGTGTTATCTGATTTTAGCATTAAATCATGAGCAGGAAAAGAAGGAACACAATCTTTGCTTTTTGCTTATGGTTATTTGCATAAGATTTATTGAACATACGGAAAGCTGTGAGGAAGGTAGGTGGTGCCACCCTCCTACGTACTTGACTGAGAGATAATTGTGGACAATCTGTTTAGTTTGGCTGCCAGTAATCACCTATCTAAGGCAAAGCTGTCCCTTGAGCCTGATCCCAATTAATGGGCTTTGATCATCTACTAGAATGCAAGGGTATATGGGCTTGAATAGTGCACGTGTACGTGTGTGTGTAGGCAAACATGTATTTGTAATGCCATTCAGGACATGGGTGTTCATGAAGGGATTATTATTTATATTTACATTTACTTTTGGTTTATTAAGAACCTCTCAAGGTGGAGGTATGAGGCAAACCAGGGACTCTCTGCAATCAATAAAGCCATTTTCTTTCATCTTTTCTTCTGTCAAATGTGCTTTTTGTTTATTCCCTTTACAGAGAGTGTACAATAATTCTTATTTGTGTTTCAATTCATAGGGTAGTTTCTTGTTAAAATAGTGTATTAGTCAGGGTTCTCTAGGGAAACAGAATCAATAGGAGATATCTGTAAATAGTATGAAAGTTTTATGAGTCTCTCACGTGTCCGTGGGGATGCACAAGTCCAGGTTCTGCAGGCAGGTTGCAAACCAGGGGCTCAGGTGAAAGTCCAATGAAGGTCCTTGATGAGTTTCTGGGAGATGTTGGCTGTCCAAAGACAACATTCTCTATAAATGCTGAAATCATTTCCCCTTTTAAGGCATTCAATTGACTGGATAAAGTGTCACTCATTGCTGATAGCAATCTCCCTGGTTGATGTAGATGTAATCATCCATCTATGCCATCTACTCACTTATGATTAAAGCCCATAAATGTCCCTGAATTACAATTAGCCCAGTGCTTGCTTGACCAGACAACTGGGCACAACTACCTGGCTGAGATGACACATTAGCCTAACCATCACAGATAGTGATGGTGTTTTAAGGGATTTAACAGGACTCTACAAACACTCACTCCTGGTTGTGATATTTGGATTTGAAGCCATTTTTTCCTCTCTTTATCTTAGCTTTTAGTCTTTCTAAATTCTTCAAGGATGAATGTCAGAATTTTAATGTAGAATTGACCTTAGGCCTGATTTTCAATTGGTTCCTGCCTACCCTGTGTCACCTAAAATAGGGGTCAAAGAGATACAAAAGCTGTTGGTAGAGATTATGAGATTGGTTGATAAATTAGAAACTTGTGAAGAAAGAAAATAAAGAAATGGATGATGGTTAAATTTTTCTTAAAAAAAGGTATTTTATTTTCTTTCATCAGAGACTAAGTAGCTGTGTAGCAGGGCCATCTTGGGAAGAGAAAAGCAGTGACTTGTGCCATCACCTGCATTCCATTGCTATCTGGTAAGTTTTGCTGTGCTTTGTGGAGGACCCTGTGCTCCAGCTATCCAGGGCCACTGGCAGACCCTTGAATGTGTTGTGTTTTCTCATCTTTGAGCTTCCATCCTCTTTTTTCTAACTTCACTAATTTTTCAAAATGCAATTTAACACGTTTTCTGGGAAATCTTCCCTGTCTTCTTCACCTATATGCTCATTGTCTACTATCAGGCCATGTATGAGAGGTGTCCATTAAATGTTGAAACAGTGAACAAATGATCCAGAGATTAGTACTGGTAGTGAGAAGATACTCCTTTCTGTTAGAGCAAAGCTTTGTGGGAGACACATCTTCAAGGATGAAGAAAAGGAAGAGCAGTGAGAAACATAAAATCCCTACATATGAATTTATATTTAGAATGAAAAGAAATTTACTTTCTGATAAATAATTGGAATAAGGTGAATATTCAGCTACCTACCTATAACTGTCTCTGAGTGACCAAATAAATTATTTATATCAAAATAAATGCAGGTTAATCTCATTTTCTATATCAAGGTTTCATACTAATTTTTGGAACAGGAGCAACATTTTTTTTTACTTTATTTATTTATTTTTTATTTATCCCTCCCCGCCTTCCCCAGATGGTTCTCACATCTATCTGCTCACTGTTTGCTCACCTTCTCCAGGAGGCACCTGGAACCGAACCTGGGATCCCCCACATAGGAGGCGAATGCCCAACGGCCTGAGCCAGATACGCTCCCTGCGGGCTGCAGCGTCTGATGGCTTGTGGCATTTGCTTGTTTAGGCATCTGCTCGTTGTGGCATGGTGCAATATCTAGCTTGTTGCAGCAGGTGCGGGCACCTGTATATCTTCTTTAGGAGGCACTGGGACCCAAACCCAGGACCTCCCATGTGATAGGCGGGCACCCAACTGGTTGAGCCACATCCATTTCCCAGGAGCTACTTTTGATTTGATTTCTTACAAGTCTTAAGACTCCTACTGAGAGCCATGAAAAAGGTGAGGGTGGTTAGAAAAAATGGATAATCTTAGTGTATTAAAATAAAAAACTCTGAGAAATAACTCAAAATGATGCAATGAGGTAATTTACTGGAATAGAAAAAAACATTGATTGGAATTTAGTTTTGTCTAGAAATATGAGGCAGAGAATAAGTAGCAAATTTTTTCAGAACTTATTGCAAAACGCTTTTTGTTAAAGACTGAAAGTTAAGAATGATACGCTTGTGGAAATATTATCTTCATGCCTGAGACTGTAGACTGAATAAATCATGGGACATACAAGTTCTGCCTCCAAAATAAGGTTTATCACATTTTAAAATTCTGTAGTTCCACTCTTGTATTAGTATTGGATAGAGCCGAAGTAAGATCTATTAGTTCATGAAAAGTCAAGCATTGCTAAGTAATTGGAGAGTTCAGAACAATCAGACTTTCAGAACCTTATGGATAATCTAGTCTGCTCTCTTTATTTTATAGTTGAAGAAATTGAGTCTCAGAGAATGAAGTGAATTGTCCAGGGTCATTTAAGGAATTATTAGCAGAGAGACACCAGAAGTGAGAACTTTAGGATCTCACTACCATTCCTGATGATATTATGTCATGCTGGGTTACGTGTCAATAATTCCTTTACTAGGAATTATGCATGGAATTAAGCTGGATAGATAAATTTTCATCCTTGAGAATAAAGAGATACAATACATTTAACAAGTATTTATTCAACACATCATGGTGCTTGGCATTTTAAAATTTGAAAAATAATAGAAGATCCAGGCCTTGATTTAGTGGCATGAATTTTTCAAGGTCTGGGTCATCTTATAGTCAACGCTATGTTTTATAAAGTTAGCATAACCCCTGGTATATAATGGGTAGTCAAAAACTGCTAAGTAGCTTGGCTTGGGGAAATGGAATTCATCTCTAGACTACCCAATAGTGGGTTTTGAATGATTAAAATGCAAATTTTGTGCAACTGCAACAAGAGGAGACCTAATAGTGTGATATTATTGTTTGTAAGACGTGGCTTAGTTTTTTTTCAGTTTGGAATCAATTTAGTAGTTACCTTCTTGAAAATTTTTTTCAAGGAGGAAGATAGTGGAACAAACTCAACCTTGCTATCACTGCCAGCATGGCCAAATGTTGAAGAGGCAGAAGAAAGTAAAGCAATAAAAATACCCCAGTGAAAATACTCCAAAATAAAAAGTACCTGCAGATTTTTGGCAGGGTATTTTGTAGGGAGGTTAAGTCTCTTAGAATACAAAAAATAACTATTTTTAAAGTGAACTTTGAGAAATGCATATGAAGAGACAGAAAATAGGGAACTCTGATGCAAGAAGAGACTATATCAGCTACTGAATAGCTTACACTTATTATGCACTTACTTGAAACTTGCATTAGGTCTGTTTTCCCAGAAGCAGATCCTGAGGACAAGGAGTTGTGCATAAATGATTTATTAAGAAACTTCTCCCTGGGGAAACCGATAGGGAAATGGGGAAGCAGAACAGGGAAAAGAAGCTAACAGCAAGATTTTAGGCAAAGTCTTAGCTTCAGCCTGATTCCTAGGGGAACTATTGTACACGTTACCCCTCAGAGTTGGTGCAGACATGGTAAGAAGAAATTCAGCTTTGTCTTATCAAAAGTTGACTGAATTGTACAGTTGAATGTAGTTAAAATGGACAATTTTGAGCTGTATATTTGTTACTACAATAAAAAATTAAATAAAAATGTTTTAGTAGCATTTTTAGGGAGTCAGTATTTGACACTCTCCATGCTTTTCCTCTGTTTTATATATATGACTTTTCTACACTCAAAGATCAGTCAGATGTCAGTTTTTACTGTAGAGAAGCTGGGAATTGAAATAAGGAATTTCTCCTTCCTGGATCTGATGCTTTTTTTTAAAAAAACAAAACAAAACAAAAAACTTCTGGAATTGTGTGTGCCTTCCATTGGTGTATAAATTACATGAAAAGTGTTTATTAATTAAATAGTGTTTTTTATAATTTACAGTGTCATCTGATTGAAGATTTGTGTTATTTGATTTAACGAGTTTATGGCAAAGGTCAGCATATAGAAGGGGATGTAAATGAATGTGTTGGCCTTTATTTGCTTCCTGGGAGGCTATTTTGAGTTGTTGAATCTTATCCTCATGACAACTTCTGTCAAAGGATATTCTGGAGGAATTTAAAATGCATTTAATTCATATTTGCATCAGGAAATATATGATAGCTTTGTTTAAGAAACAAACAAAAAAGCTCTTAAAAATCTAATTAAGTCTTAAATTTTAGAGGAATAACTGTGACTTTTCTCTTGAAGGCAATCCATGAAGTAGTTGAATAGAGAGAGACTGGGAGCCTAATTTAGGTCAATTCTGGTCACATATCAATTTTTATTTTAAAGAAAGCCTTAACCCAAAATAAAGTTATTTTATAAAGTAACAGTGTGAAAAGTTATTGTTCCTTTTGCTATGTTTTTTATTGTGCTTTGGGACTTGGTTACTCAGCCATAAAATTTTTAACAGAGTATTTCTTGCTTTTGCTTGGGAAACTAACAAGAATATGACACTTTAGGGGTTATTTGATGGAAAAGAGAAGAAAGTCTTTAAAACTTGCTGAAACAAGCTGTTGCTACTGTACTCTTATCTAAATAAAGCTTTTCTTTGTGTGGATGTCTTCTAAAAGTTCCCTTTTATTTATGGGCAAAGATTTCATTAAAGATAGACCTTTAAAATCTTCCTACTCTACTAATCTTAGATGCTAATCATACTTGGAATTTGCTTAATACCTCTTCTCCAGAATGTTTTAAATATATTTTGAAGGGCTTAAGTGTTGAGATATGAAACAATTTGTTTTTTTAACCTGTTATGCTCTTTGAGATGAAGGATAAACTTTTGAATCTTGTAAAAAGCAACACATGACCTGGACTTTCAGTTCACTGTATCTAATCAACCCAGTCAAAATAGGTGTGGGAGGTCAGTAAAATTCGCCAAATATAAAATGTTGGTATGCCATTTTTTTTCCCACTCAAAAATACCATATTCTTGCAAGTTATGGGTTATAATAAAACAAATTTTTTGAAGCAGAAGGCAGATTTTATAGGCATGTCTACACCCTTAGCAGTTTTTAAAGAACCTACATTTTCTACTGCATAATAACACAAAATGTTGCTTTTTAAAGAATGAGTACTTATTTATGTTCTCTGGATAATGTAGAACTGGGAAGCACAGCTACAACTATGTCAGGGAAGACTTCTGATACACCTGGGAAGTCAGAATCCAGATTTACATGTACGTTTTTGTATTTTAAACAATTTTATTGTTTGTCTTCCACATTTTCACATCTGGATGATAGAAATTAATGCTCAGTCAGCCAAGTTTTTATTGGCATGTTTCAGAGCAAAACGCAGATAATTTGCATTTATGTTTTTATTGACTCTCCCATAATACTTTGTATCTTTAAGATAAATAGTCTCAGGCACTCTATTTCTATCCTTATGCTAAACCTATTGCTTTTCTCTATTTTCTTCTTCTTGGAAAATATACAATGACTTTCCAGAATTACTTTCTCAGCTCTTAAGGAAGCAATTTTTCAGGCTTCTTTTACTCTTTATATTCAAAGAAGTTTTTTGATTTTTTGACTTAAGTTCTCACAATTATTTAGACTCTATATTCCTCTCAGTTCTTGGTGGTATTATATTTTGTTGGGGAAAAACCTGCAAAGTTAAAATAGCTGCAGTAATAATTGTTACTGATATGCTAGCGACATTTGGATTAATATTTTGTGTTGTAAAAATAGCAAAGTAAATTTCATCTCTTATAGAGAAATAGGCATGAAAGAGAAAAGGAAAAAAAATGTGGAAGAAATTCAGAGTGCTTAAATGGATCAAAAGTGTTTGTTGAGCAACCACTATGTGTTTGACATTGTGTTGAGTAATGTAAAAGATCTAGAGAGGTTTAGGGAATGGTCAATCTTTTACATGAGCAAAATGGGAAGTTTTATCATGAGATGCACAAGAACTCAATGATCTCAAGGCAAGGTGCACGTTGCATATTGTAGTAGAGTTGGAAACCAAAAGGCAGTAAATGAATTTATTCTTATTATCTCTATGGAACCATGTGGTCTTTCTCACTTCTTCTTTGCCAGTGAATATGTTCTCTTCGTCTCTCATTTCTGTTTATTCAAAATGTACATTGCTCAATATGGCCTCCACCTTCATCACCACTTCATGAAGTCTTAGCTTCAGAACCACAAATGATTGACATCTCTCTGTGGTCTTGGTTTGAATTCTCTTGAGAATTTACTAAGCACAGCTAATGTATGGAGCTCCATTTGCTCACCCCTAAGCAAACCAGCTTTGGCAGGAAACCAGGTTCACATGATATATACAACATGGCTGGTTTGTTCTGTTCCTTCTGTTGGGCTGTGAGTGGGTAAATTTATCTGAAAGGGGCTGCTGGTATAGGGAGTATGGAAGGGTTTGACATGAAACATGGCCAGATTGGTCTTTTGGCCAAACCTGGCTGGATATTATTCCCACAACCCCTGAAAGCATATCCAAGAATAGGTGTTAAAGTTTATCAAGGCACCCATACTTCAAGAGACATTTCCTTTATTCCTAATGTAAAAAGTGATTTTGCCAGGTGCTGACCTAGTTCTTGGTAATACAGTAATGAAGAAGACAGAGAAGGGCCCTGCTTTCATGGAGCTTATATTGCTCCATAGGGAGGTAGGCGATACCAAGAAAATAAATCAGTAATAAGATAATATGAGAAAATGTTTGTGTTATGAAGATGATAAAACATGTGATGTAATGTGACAGTCAACAGGAATTTAGACTGGGTTTTCAGTGAAGGCCTTTCTGAGGCAGTGGCCTTTGAGTTGACATCTAAATGATAAAGGAGTTAGGCACAGTTCTAAGCATTTATATGTATTAACTCATTTTATTTTTACATTTAGTTTATGAAATAATTATTCATATTCTCATTTTGTAGATGAGGAAATGAAAGCATGGGGACCTACACATAGTACTATGTAACTTGCCTTAGTTTGCAGAGATAATTGATAGAGCTGGGATTTAATCCCTGATAGTATGAATATACTACAGAGCTCACAACCATAAACACACCCTATACTGTCTTCTGTATAATAAAACGTTACTGCTTAGACTCCCGGGTGCTTAGGTTCTTACCTTTTCCGTTTAGTAATTTCCAATTTACTATTTAGCTCTCTATCAGTGTGCAAATGTATTTCTATTTCTTCCCATTTCTGACCATTTAAGCATGTATTTTAAGCAGAACAACTTTTAACCTCTTATACGCAACATACTTTGATATACAAGAATAGCTTCATGTATAACATACTGTGAACACTTGTTACCTTTTACCCCAAATAGAATTCATTTTCTTTTTCACACCACATATATTAAAATGTAATTTATTTTATATGTTGTTACAAAATATTTCAAGCATATTAAAATAAAGATAACATATAATAAACACACTTGTTACTACCATCTGGCTTTTTCAAATCTTTACATTTTACCTTATTTGTTTACATTCTTTTTAAAATAAAATGCAATATAGAGACAGCAGATGAAATCTATATAGCCTTCCTGATAGAACCTCTCCCTTCTCCTAGAGGCTTCTACCATTTTGAATTTGGTGTCAAACCTTTCCATGCATTTCTTTATTACAAATATAGGCATGCATGCATAGTATATAGTGTTTTGGGGGATATTTTAAATTTTATAAAATGTCATAATTTATGTACTTTCTACCAATTGTTTTTTTGCTTTTTTTGGTTAACATGCTTCTGGGATTTACCTATGTTGATATGTGCATCTCAGGTTCATTCAATTTTACTGTTGTTTAAAATAGCTGTTTATTTTTGGGTTCATTTGTTGCTAGTCAATACTACAATGAATGTACTTGTACTTGTACACTTGAGCATATGTGCAAAAATTTATTTTGGCTCTCACATACCAAAGAATAGAGTTGGTGGATGATAGAGTAGAGGCACCTTTGTCTTTAACAATTTTGAGAAATTGGTCTTCAAATATGGTTTCACCAAAATTACATAATTTTTCTTAACAAAACTATATACTCATTAAAGAATTAACTGGAAAGGGAGCTTAGATCCCATGGGGGCAGATGGATGAAAATATCTTGCTTGCAGACACTCTCTGTTCCTTGGGATGGATGTTGTCCATCATCATCTCCTTGTTAGTTGTCCTGGGTGAGTCCAATGAACTGGAGAGTAGGTTACAACTCTGATGAAATTTAGAGCTTGACTGGCACATAGATGAACCAAAGATTTAAGTCTGTGGGACATTTTTATCAAATATAGTGCTAATTATGGGTTCAAATAAAAGGATCAGAAGAGCCATGTGTAGAGAACCTATAAATGAGTCTAACTCTGTTACACTGGGGAGCATAAATTCCAAAGTAAGGCTCACTGACAAGGTGCTGAATTCCTGAGCTGTCTGCGGTGCTCATAGCTTCTGGATGTCTTTAGAGCCCTCAGGAGTCCCATTGTTTAAGGCACTGCTTACTGTGGCAGTCAATGAGATCCTGCTGAGACTTGCATAAGTTTAACCTCTGGAATGACTTCTGGACTCACTTTGAAATCTCTTAGCTGTAAAAACTTATTTGTATTTACCATTTCCCCCTTTTGGTCAAGGTCTTTTGCCAGATGCATTGCTAGTTGAAGCTTGGTTATAATCCCTCAGTGCTATGGAGGCTCACCCACAGGAGTCATATCCCACTCCAAGGGGGAAGGTGATACATTTATATGCTGAGTTTGGCTTAGAAAGAGGCTATGTTTGAGCAACAAGGAGGCTTTCAGGAGGTAACCCTTAGGCAGTATATAATACTAGGCTGTTTCAGTTTCACAAGAAAATGTTCATAAGTACAATCACCAATATCAAGGGCCTGGAGTAATGGTCTGTCTTTCTTCACTAAACACTGCCCTTGCACTTAGGGGATTCTTGCTGACCTATTAGAGAATGTTACAGAACTCCCCAGGATGGGAATTGAACATTCTTTAGGTTATTGTGTGGATTTCCACCCACCGAATCTATGCTCCATGAACTCTTGAACATATTCATATGCCTTAGAGGCATGGAAATATTGGGAAAGGAAAAGAAGACAAAAACAATCTCCATCCTTATCATTTAAACTCTTTTTTTCTATGAATTTAATTTATATAATTGTAACCATATTGTATAAATAACTTTTGGTCTTGATTTTTCATTTTATTATAAATAGGTCATTGTAGTATTACAAACTCTTATTCATGTCATTTTTAGCAATTATATTAACATTCCATGGGATGAATATATCACAGTTTACATAATCATCTCCCCAATGTTGAGTATTTTGATTGCTTATAATTTTCCACCATTTAAAATAACATTAATATATTTTATATAGGTGTGATAAATGTAAACGTATTATTTTGGGTTCTACCTTGTTATCTTAATATGATGTCATATAATATTCTATGCCTGCCGTTGAATACTTCAAATAATTCCACAAGGTAGATTCATACAGAGTTTTTCTACACCTTCCTGGATTGAGAGAATTCCATACCAAAATTTAGAATTAATCCAAAAGGTTGAATAATTTGAATCAAAAGGTTATAGAGGGCCTGCATCTGCAGGCAGGATCATCCCACTCACCATATCCATGGGATATAAGCCCTCTCTCACTTGGAGGTGGAGTGGACATCACCATCCCAGTCCCCTCAGGATTGGGGGAAGAACTATGGACTAGAGTGGACTTGATGGTATTCTCTTGTTCACATATGGTGATTCTAGCAATGCAAGAAATTATAACGAGGTGGAGTCAGTGGCCACTTGACACTTTTGGGGTAGGGAGGGAACGAGCAGTTGACATACAGTGGCTTCTTTGGGAGTTGGAGGTTGTCTTGAGTACTATTGTGGCAACGGATGTAGGCCATTTTAAATCAGCACACACCACTCAGAATTGAGTGGGAGAGAGTGTGGTCTACAGTGTGAACTGTGGTCTATGGTTGGTGGCAAGGCTCCAGGATGTGTAAGTTCATTGAGGGTGGTGGGCCACACTGTGGGAGATGTTTGTGTGGGATGTGATGGGAGGTGTGGGAGGTGGGCAACGTGGGAATCCCAATGGGTTCCGTGTAGTGTTTTGGGTAATCTGGGCACCTCTTAAAATATATGTATATATATATATATATATATATAAACAACATTTTTGTAAGCAAATGCACATATATGCATATGTATTTATATATCATTTTGCAAATGTTTGTATGTATTGTGAGAATTTTGATTTTTACCCATAATAAAAAAAAAAAAAAAAAAAAAAGGTTATATTTTTTTACAACATATTTCGTGTCTGAATAGCTGCCATACTTGGATTTTAAAAGTTAGATTTATTTTAGGTTCCTGAGACCTATCAATGATTGAAATGACTGAAAGGAATCAGGGATGGTCGACTGCTTTTGTTTTCTACTAGGACTTAGCTTCCTCCATTTTCAAAGTTGGCATATTGTGCGGACCATGTGTATCTATGACAGACACAATTTCTAAACTTTTTCCTGTCCTTTGTCTTTTGTAGTTTTCAACAAGCTGTCATAATAAGGTCACAGTACAGTCTCAGCCTTATGTTAACAACTTTCTGGAGTTGAAATAGAATTCCCTTGGGAGGGCTGCACAGCAGTATTTGGCATGTGAACCAAAAAAAATTGAGAGGAAGAATAGCACGGTTTTCCTGTGATGGGTATACACTCTGTGATCAAGACTCCAGAATATTAATTATAAGATAGAGGGAGGCTGAACTTGAAAGGATGCACAAAACACAAATGGAAATTTCTAACACAGCTCAAACAAATTCATTTCCCTGCTGGCTGCATTTATTTTATAATAAGCTTCTGCTTCATACATGTTTGAAGGAGGACTCCCTTCCTAGGCAATTTTTTAGATAAACTGATTAATAGATTTTAGGAGAATGAATGCAGAACTTACTAGCAAACCCAGTGAGTTTTGTGTTCTTAGCTAAGACAGGATTGTAGAAAGAAAACTGACTGAAGCAGCTAAACTCTGCCAGGAAGAAAAGTCTCAGTTTTGCTACCACTGTTGTAGAGCCCTGAGTTTGTATCATACAAATATATGAAACTATCAGGAATGATGAGGCTGAGATGGCAGAGGAGATAAATGGCATGGTGGAGAAAGAGCAGGAAGTGGCAAAGAAAAGAAGGAAAGAGAGGTATGGGTTTTGGTAAAAAAAAATTTTCCCTGTGAGGGACACAATGTGCATTATCTCATTCAATCCTAGGCAAAATTGGGAATATAAACTTAAGACTGCTGGATCATGCAAGCTCATCAATCATCTTTAATTTGGGACATAGCATACATGGTCCTCAACGAATTATCTAACACTCCAGTCTTATGTCCCCATAGTCCCCACCTTAAACTGTAGCCCAGAAACACATTGGGTTGATTCTTGCTGCCCAAGGAGCAGCACAAAGCACAATAGAAAATAATAATGTTACTTAATTGGTTTGCTCTCTCGTCTGTAAAATAAGGAGAACAATAGCACTGAATATAGTTAGGAATACATGTATGTTAAAGTGCTAGGGTTGCTGTGATGATTAAATGGGATACTTGATGAAGAACATTTGCATTGTCCTTTGCACATAGTAACTACTCGCTACATGCTGGCTATTATTAACAATATTATCATTTGCTAGGTAATGTGTTAACAAAAAAATAACAAAAAAATTTAAGCAAAATATAGCATAGGGGTCTCTCATTTAGAACCTGTCACTCAAGTCCATAATTTCCTACTCTAGGCTTACTTTTCAGATATGTTTACAGAAGATCTCAGATAATGGGGCTGGGGAAAAAGTGTATTCTAGAATAATAGCCTTTTAGTTGGAAAGCACGTTAGAGGAGGTCATTTTCTGACGCGAGAAAACCCTAATGCTTTTGTTTTAAAACCACCAGTGATTTGGACTTCTTTATGAGACAGTCTGCCTAATTTAATAATAGATCTAATTCTTAAGAAGTTTTTCCTTCTATTGAAATGAAATCTGGCTCCCAGAAAATTATACTCATTGTTCTTTGTGCTGCTCCTTGGGGCACACAGAAAAAAAGTCTAATTTCTGTTTGGCATAATATGTGAGGTCAATTATGGTGTCCCATACAAACCTTCCCTCTCCTCAAGGACTTTGACCACAGGACATTATATCGAGTCCCTCCACCCTCAGACAATCTTCTCACTCTAGTGTTCTAAATCTCATTCAGTCTGCTGCCCCAAATGACATATAAATACGTGTGTTCTGATTAGCTCGGTGTAAAATAGGGAACTCTTCCTTGTTCTGGTAGTTTACACCTATTAATATAGATATGATGGAATATTTGGAGGCAAGTTCCACATTTTGAAGATAGATTTAAGTAGAACATGTGCTGTAATAATATGTTCCTTTTTAGTGTGAATAGAAATACAGATTGTTGATCCTTGCTAATCTCGTAGAAAATTAAATCTTCAAAAGAGTATGTATATGCTGTTATATTTTGGGGCTTGTGCTCTAGATTTTTATTTATTCCACATGAATTTCCAATTAAAGTCAGCCTATAATTAGAGCTTGATGAAATCTTTTTTGGTCCTTGGATCTAACATATGGCATATTAGTTATATCCTTAGTTTTATTTTATATCTGAAATAAAGAGCTTGAGCTTTGGAGTTTGGGTGTCCTGAGTTTGAATCTTGACAGTTACAATTATTACTTACGCCATTGAATTGTGCGACACTGTAATTGACTTCATATATTACGCCAAAGAGATATCAAGTTTCATGTTATCTATCAATTCAGTTTTCTACGCTATTAATGTTGGCTTAGATTTTAGAAGAAACCAAAAATTTTAAATGCTGTGTTAATGTTTAGAGGTTTCAAGAAAAGAATATTGATTGAAAACACACTAACAAGCTATAGCTAAGGTTGGATTAGTTGATAGCTTTGGAATGGAAACACAAGGTATTTGTAGGTCTTTATAGTGTATGAATAAAAGGGTGAATAGAGAGGGCAGGTAGTGATATTTTTAAACACACACATTTTATGTCAGAACTTGTGCTAAGAACTGTACATATGTTAGCTCATACAATCTCTACCATAGTCCTATCAGGGAAGTATTGAGCAATACAATTTTCATATTTAGATGACAATAGTGAGACTAAAATATGTTAAGTATTGGGTCTAAAATAACATAAAGAATAATAAGTGATGGTGCTAAATTTAGAGCCTCTTTATTCTTCACCAAACTGAGGTCCACAAGAAACACCATGGAAGGTCTAGCTACCTTCTACTCACACTGCTGGACAAATTGAAGCATGGATTTAAGGTAATTTTATTCTGTTTTGAGGCAGAATTGGAAAAGCTCCAGAGAATTAAAGTGAGCACAGTTTCTGGCTGGTTTTTAATGAATAACTAGCAAGTTAGCATTAAGAAAATTAGCTGAGAAGAGACAAGCATTAATTTCCCACTTAATTAGGCGAAAATACCTCAGTTAGAGGAAGAATTATTCCACTTGGACTTAGCCTTGGAAAGGCAAAGTGAGATTTGTCTCTCAATTCTCAACAACATCTTAGTAGTGGCTTTATTTTTGGAACAGGTAAATTTAGCTGAAGCAGGGGACTTGAGAGTGCAGTCAGAGTGAACTGTCTTGCATCTTTCAGATTGGTTGAGGCTTAATATTTGTTGAATATAAGAGGTAGACACGTGTTTTTAAGTTTTCTCCAACTACAAATTCTTCATTTGCAAAATTCTAGGATAGGTTAACTTACTATTGTATTTCTTCTGTCGACTAAGAGGCTTTCAGTTGCAGTATAGATTAGTCACGTCAAGATTGACAGTTAATTCTTTATAAAGAAATCTTGGACTTGGAAGTAGGAAATAAAGTGAATGGTCAAAGTTATAGCAATATAAACTTATAAAGTAGTAAGGGGATGACAAAAGTGAAATCTGGTCTTAGAATTGACAATGCGATAGCACATATGGGGAGTGGAACAGGTGTGTGCTTTGGCATGAGCTAAGACTACATAATCTTGCATTTTGTAGAGCCAATTTATGTGAAACCTGGCTAATTATGATGAGTGCTGCTGAAAGATTTGTATAATCATCTCTATCTCAAGTATCCAAATTTCCTTTTACCTCTGGAACTCTTATCGTTGCTGGGAGATTGTGGAAAAGGACCAGGAAGCAGAGATGGAACTGAAGAGGGAGAAGCAGAGTCAGCAAAAGGAGCCATGAAAACAGACCAGCATTGGACATGGGGATGAATTGCCAGGCTCAGTAATTAAGCTCTTTTCAATTTGAAAAATGAATGTTCAAGAATTTGAATGAAATTATTGGAGCAGGAAATTTTACGGGTTTCTAGTGTATAAGGTATGGTAATTAGAAAGGAAAACTACTGTACCTTTTATTTCTTTCTTCCAAAATGAATATTGAAATTTTTCTTTATGATGTCGAAAATGAAGTTTATTAAGTAAACAATCACTCATTTTTACACTCAGAACAATCATTATTAATATTTTGGTATATTTCCTTCAAGTTAATTCTCTCACTCTTGAACATTCATAAGCATACTTACTTCCCCCCACCACACATACATATACATTTTCTGATTTGACACTAAACACTTGATTATGAACTTTTCATGTCCTTACATAGTTTTCTTAAACATGACTTATTTTGTTGTTAGAAATTTTTATTATCGTGTACATGCAATCAAATACACCCATTTCAAGTGTACAGTATGATAAGTTTTTACAAGTGTATATAAGAACACCACTCCAATTAAGATATGTAATATTTCATCATCCCGATATATTCCCTTGGTCCCTTTCTGGGGAATTACCACTTACCCAAGAGGCAATCACTGTTCTGATTTCTATCCCCATAAATTATTTGTTCGTTTAGAACTTCTTATAAATGGAATCATAGAATGTGTGTTTTATTATGCCTGGGTTTTTGCTTAGTATAATGTTTTTAAGATTTACTCAGGTTGTTGCATGTAGATGTTTTTCCTTTTAATTGTGGAAGAATATTCTATTCTATGAATACACCACATTTTGTTTATCCATTTTCCTGTTTAATTGACATTTTTATCGTTTCTGGTGTTTGTATACTATGAAAAAAAAGTGTTTCAAATCTTATACAAGTCTTTTTGTGAATGTGCTTTCATATCTCTTAGGTAAATGCTTAGGAGTGGAAGTGTTGGATTATAGGGTAGGAATATATATAACACTGCCAAACTGTTTTCCAAAGTGTATTTACCATTTTACACTCTCCCTCGCCTTGTTTGAGTTCTAATTGCTTCATATCCTTGACAACACATGATATTGTCAGTTTTGAATTTTAGCCATTCTGGTGGATCTGAAATGGCATCTTATGCTAAATTTAATATGCATTTCTCTGAAGGCTAATGGGGTTGAAAATTTTTTCATGAGCTTATAAATAGTTGAATATTTTCTTTTATGAAGTGTCTATTCAAGTGATTTGTTTATTTATATTTGGTCACTTGTCTTTTCACTATTGAGTGGTAAGAGTTCTTTATAGATCCCATATATAATTGTTTCATCAGATATGTTTTGGAAATATTATCTCTCACTCTGTGACTTACATTTTCATTTTGTAATGTTATTTTTTGAAGAGCAGAAGTTTTAAGTCCAATTTATTATTATCGTTTTTATCGTTAGTGTTTTTGTGCCATAGGGTGTGAAGATATTCTTTTATGTTTTTCCTAGAAGCTTTATAGTTCTGGCTTTTAAATTTCGTGTATGGTATGAATTTTATATTTATTAATTAATTTATTTTATATTTTTATGAATTTATTTTTATTAAAATCATAATCACATTAAAATTGGAATATTGAAAAGAGAAAAAATTACTCACAGATTAAATATTGTAAGAACCACTTATCGTGTTGGGACATTTAGCTAAAATACTTTTTCCCAAAATTATAATTTTTAAAAATATATATGGTATATAAAAAGGTCTGTATATGTTTATAAAAAAAGCCTGTGATAATAAAAATGAACATAGTAAGTAAATAATAATTGTTAATATCAATGTGGTGCTCATCTTAACCAGGCACCACAGTGGGCAATTTATATGCATTATTTTATTTGATCCTCCCAACCACCCTCTAAGGTCCTGTTTTTGTTCACATTTACAGACAAGGAAAGAGGTACAGAAGGATTAAGTATCTTGCCCTAAGTCACACAGCTATTGCTACAGAGATCTAATTCCAGGCTCCAATACTCTCACTAAATATGAAATGAGTCACTTTCTTACTTGTGATGTTTTATGGGTCTAACTGTTTTACCCACTTCAAATGCACTTTTTTCAATGTCATAATTTTTTCTTGAACCATAAACATAATTAAAGAAATTCAGTAGGTGAAGGGAAGTCTATTGTATTTACCTATATTTTTAATCTTGCTACTTTTCTTTCTTCCTTCCTAACATTTTAAGGTCCTTTATCCTATGATTTCCTTCCTGTTTTAAGATCTCCTTTAGCCATTCTTTTAGAATATATCTATTAATAATGCATTTTCTTAGTTTTCTTCATCTGAGAATAAGTTAATTTCTTCATTCCTAAAGGTTATTTTTGCTGGTTATAAGATTCTTCATTGAAAATTCTTTTCTTTCAGCCCCTGAAAAATGTTGAGTCATTTCCTTCTGACCTCCATGGTTTCTGAAGAGAAATCCACCATAGTTTGAAATGATCTTCTTTTATAAGTAAGGTATCATTTTTCTCTTTCTGCTTTCAAAAATTTTTGTCTTTAATTTTTAGATGTTTCATAATGTTGTGTCTTGGTTTATCTTGCTTGAGGTTTACTAAGCTTCTTGAATCTATAGGCTAATATATTTTTCAAATCTGGAACATTTTTAGTTAATTATTTATTTGAATGCTTTTTCGTTCTTATCCTCTTTCTTCTCTCCTTTTGGGATTTTGATGATATAAAAGTTGAATCTTTTGTGAGGAATCTCTCACTAAGGAATCCCTTAGTCTCTGTTCATTTTTATTCCCCAAACTATTTTTCTTTTTGCTTTTCAGGCTGTGTAATTTCTATTGTTCGATCTCCAGGTTTCCTCCATTCTCTTTATTCTGCTGTTGAGCCTATCCATTTAGTTTTATATTTTGGTTATTTTATTTTTCAGTTATAAATTTTCCAGTTGATTTTATTTTTATCTTCTATTTCTATGCTGATATTTTTATTTTTCATAAGTTTCTAGTGTGTTCTTCTTTTTTGTTGAAGCAGTTTATAATGGCTTTTTAAAAATTCTTGCCATATAATACCAACATCTGTGTCATCTTGGTGTTAGCATTCAAGTTGAGATTTTCCTTGTTCTTAGCATGACCAGTGATTTTCTCTTGAAACTTGGACATTTTGGGATTATCCAGGTGCACCACCTAATTGTCATCAGGTAGGGATAGAAATATCAATTTAACTTTGCATTCCTGGGGTAAAAGCCTCTAGTTCTTGGAGATGATCTTCTTGTAGACAACTGAAGAAGGCACCCTTGCATAGAGAAAGGAAAATAAGTGCATGTTCAAATGATTAAATTCGCTACCAAAGTATAGTAATAAACACTCAAATTAGTAACTCAATTTTAATGGTAACCCATAGTAATGTAATAAGGTCATAATTACCAATTGCAATACAAAAAAAAAAAAAAAAAAACTTTGTCCAGTTTACTTTTAATATAGGAATTATAAGCATATATAATTTATTTGTATTCCAGGTGTTTATCTTTAAGTGAATTATTTTAACTTAAAATGTTATAATTGGAGGTCAGTTTTTCATGGGAAGGCCTCAGAGTCATTTAGTCCTCAGATCAGCTGAATAGTATTTCCATGCCATTGTGGAAAAAGTGCTTGATATGGAAGCTATTAATGACATGATGTCCACAGACCAGATTATTTAAGATCCTTTCAAGGTTTTCCTAAAACTAAGAAAAGACATAATATATAAAAATTCTCTTTGATTCACTTCTCAGGAAAAAGCCTCCTGAGTGGTTATGTCAGAGACTAAGGGTGGTCTTCACCATCCATTCTCTCCTTCCTCCTAAATAACAGGATGCTGATTTGGGGGGTGGCCATGAGACATAGTTCTTGCCAATGAAATAAATATAAGTGGAAGTTGTTGGCAGAGGCTTTTGGCTGAGGCTAAGCTTGACATGTTTGTCCTTTGCTTTCTTTTTCTAAATACTTGGAATGCAGATTCCAACCTGTAGGCGGAGGAGTGATCTTATGAATAAGGCAAAGTCACATGCCAAGGATGAGGACAAAATTCCTGATGGTCTCATGGACACCATTCCGGGTCCAAACTGCCATCTCCTCAGTTGTCATTGCATGTAAAAGATATAACCCTTAATTTGTTTAAACTACTCCCTGTCCCCCAGTCCCCCAAGTTTCTATTATTCCGAGCCTAATGCAAATCCTAACAGATGCATAGTCTCCATCCTTTATGCAAACGTAGGAGATGGAGTAGAGTATAACAAGATCTTATGTTTGCTTGAGATGTTTACCTAAATCTACTTTATTTCATTGAAAGGAGAGCTGGTTTCTGAGGAGGAAGTGCATCAATGTGCATGAAAACCTTAAGACAGGACAGGCAAAAACATAATTATGGTTCTCCAAAATCTGAAATAAAGTTAGCCAGGATGTCTCTGACCAAAGCCAGTGACAGGTAATGGCTAAGAAGTATGTGTATATCTTTGTGTTTAATTTTTTTTTTTTTTTTTTTTTCAGCAAAGGTGGCATCTAGATTGGTGACATGATTGGAAGACAAGAGCCTAATGTTTACACAGCTGGAAAGTTAGATTTAGCAAAGCATGAATGTTTGGAAATGACTCAGAACTCAGCCATCCTGATGGAGTATTGACTTGGAGAACTATGACTGAGCACATGTATGTGATTTAAGAGAAATGTAGGGGAGCAGATGTGGTTCAAGCAATTGGGTACCCGCCTTCCACATGGAAGGTTGGTTCCCGGTGCCTCGTAAAGAAGATAAGCAGATACTGCAACCAGGAGATTCCGCAATGAGCAGGCGCTGCAATGAGCAAACGCCACAAACACCACATCCAGCAGATGCCACATCCAGCAGATGTTGCAATGAGCAGACATCACAATGAGAAGATGCTGCAATGAGCAGGTGCCACAACAGCTGCAGCCAGCAGGCGCTGCATCCAGCAGATGCCACAACTGCCACAATGAACAGATGCCACAATGAGCAGACAAAGCAGCCCGTGTGAAGTGGATGTGGCTCAGATGACTGGGTACTTACCTCCTATGTGGGAAGTCCTGGGTTCAGTTCCTGGTGCATTCTAGAGAAAACGAGCAGACAGAGCAAAGAGACAGGCGAATGATCCATCTTGAGGGCGGGGGGCAGGAGGGTGGATTAAAAAATTAAGAAAGAAAAATGTAACCCTCAAGTATATAGTATTGATGGGCAACTGCTCCACAGATATTTCTTTGTGGTATTGGCAAAAATCTGCCCAACTGTGTCATAACTGTTAAAAATAGGCAGGATAATGCAAGGATAAACACAGCTTGTGTAGAGATTCCAGTCAAATTTTTTTTTGGTATTTGAAGTAAGGTTGGCCTTCCTTGGACTCATGAAACTCCAGGATTCTTCTACAGTTAAAAGAAGTCCTTAAGAGGGAGACAGAAAGGAGGCATTGTAATATAATAGCCAGGGGCAGAAATTCAGAGCTAGAGTGTATGAGCTCAAATCCTAGGTCCACCACTCAGCAGATCTCTGACTTTGACATGTCTCTAAACATCTCTGTGGTTTGTTATTCTATGATGATGATGCTCATGATCAACAAGACCTACTCTGTGAAGTTATTTTTAGGATACAGTGAGGTAATATATTTAATATGGTAACAACAGTGCCCAGGATATAGAATTCAATAAATATTTACTATGATTGGAAAAATATATATCCAGTATGTAAACACCACAAGGACAGGGATTTTGTATGGTTCATCCACTGTTACAGCTGCAATGACTACCATCGTGTCTGACATAAAGTTACTTAATAAAAATTATAATGTATGAATGAATGTGACATTATTTGCATCTAGAAGTGAATGAGTTGCATTGTATTGATGACAGTGAGTCCTATTATCTAGCAATTTAATGGTTTGGCCCTTTCTGTGGTGATAGCCTCCTGAACTGGACAGATGGTTAGAGTATATACCAGTACATGCCCTCTAGCAGGCATTTTGAAGCCCACAACACTCAAGCTTTGGTTCAATGTGATTCTACATAGATCAACCTTTTATTGTAAATCATACCAGACACTTGACAATGAAAGGGCTACTATTAAGGATACTATGATAACAGGTGTAATCTGGGACAAACAAGGACAAACTAGGACATGTGGCTACCCTAATTCAGCATCCTCCTTTTCCTGACTGGATTAAGTGTTGGTGGCATTCCTAGGAGCAGTTGTTTACTGAGTGGCCAGAAGCCCATAATATGGTCCTTAGTGCATTGGATGAAGGCTGTCTAAGGCAACAATTTTCCCTTGTTTGGGAATTTTTATTTATTAATTTTTAATTTTTTTACTAGAGAAATTGTGGGTTTACAGAACAATCATGCATAAAATACAGGATTCCTGTACACCAGCCCACTTTTCATTGGTGTGGAACATTTGTTACAATTTATGATAGCATGTTTTTGTAATTGTACTATGTTTTTAACAATAGTTACCTCACCTACAACTGATGAAAGATGATTAAAATAGACTTATTAACTATCATCCATAGTTTACATTAGGTGTATTTTTCCCATATATCACCCTATTATTAGCACCTTGTAGTAGTGTCATATGTTTGTTCTAATTATTGAAAGAATATTCATATATAAGCATGAATAACTAAAGCCCATCATCTACAATAGGGTTCACTCAGTTATATAGTCTTATGATTATCTTTTAATTTTTATGCTAGAAACATATACAACCTCAAGTTTCCCCTTTTAATCACATTTACCTATATAATTCATTACTGTATATTACACTCACAATAATGTGTTATGGTCACCACCATTCATTTCCATACCTTCACAAATCAACCAAAATAGGAATTATGTACAAATTAAGAATCAATTTCCCATTCTCTTGTTCCAATCTATCCCCTGGCAAATAAATCTCTGAGTTTCCTTATTATAATGAATTCATATCAGTGAGATCATGCAATATTTATGCTTTTGTGTCTGGCTTATTTCATTCAGCATAATGCCCTCAAGATTCATCCACGTTTTCACATGCAACAGAACTTCATTCCTTTTTATGGTTGAATAATGTTTCATTGTATATACCACATCTTATTATCTATCTATTGGTTGACTGACACTTGGGTTGCTTCCATCTTTTGGAAATTGTGAATATTACAGCTATGAACATCCGTGTGCAAATATCTGTTCAAGTCTCTGCTTTCAATTCTTCTAGGTATATACTTTTTAGTGGGATTCCCAGGTTATATGATAATTATATATTTAGCTATATTTAGCTTTCTGAGGAACTGCCAAACTGTCTTCCACAGTGGCTGCACCATTTTGCATTCTCGCCAGCAATGAATGAATGTTTCTTTCTCCACATCCTCTCTAACAAGTGTTGTTTTCTGTTGTTTTTTTTTTTTAATTGTAACATTCTAGTGGGTGTGAAATGATATCTCATTGTAGTTTTGATTTGCATTTCCCTAATAGCTAGTGATGTTGAGCATCTTTTCCTGTGCTTTTTAGCTTTTTGCATATTCTCTTTCTAGAAATGTCTATTCAAGTCTTTTGCCACTTTTTAAAATTGGGTGGTTTGTCTTTTTATTGTTGAGTTGTAGGATTTCTTTATATGTTCTGGATACTAAGCACTTATTGGATATGTGTTTTCCAAATATTTTTCCCCCTTGAGTAAGGATGTCTTTTCACTTTCATGACAAAGCCTTTTTTTTTTTTCTTTTTTCTTTTTTTTTTTGTTGTTGTTTTTGCATGGTACATTTTTTGTTAAAGATACCTAGATTACACAAATGTCACATAAAAAATATAGGGGATTCCCATATGCCCTGCTTCCCACTCCTCTCACATTTTCCCACATTAACAACATCCTTCATTAGTGAGGTACATTCATTGCAATTGATGAACACATTTTGGAGCATTGCCACTAAGCATGGATTAAAGTTAACATTGTAGTTTGCACTCTCTCCAACCCAATTCTGTAGGTTATGGCAAGATATATAATGGCCTGCATTTGTCATTGCAGTGTCATTTGGGACAATTCTTAAGTCCCCAAAATGCCCCTGTATTACACCTGTTTTTCTCTCTCCCTGTCCTCAGAACCTCTGGTGGCCACTGCCTCCACATCAATGATTTCTTCCATTGCTAGAATCACAATACGTCTATAGTAGAATACTGGTAAGTCCACTGGAGTCCATAGTTCATTCCCCAATCCTGAGGATTCTGGGATGTTGATGTCAACTCCACCTCTAATTAAGAAGGGTTTTAGATCCCATGGGGTCAATGGATGGGACTTTCTTTCTTGCAGTTGTAGACCCTCTTGGTTCCTTGGTATGGTAATGGTCCATCATCACCTCCTTCACAAAGTCTTTTGATACATAAAAGTTTTACATTTTGATAAGGTCCCATTTGGCTATTTTTTTTTCTTTCATTGCTTATGCTTTGGGTGAAAAGTCTAAGAAACCATTACCTAACACAAGATCCTGAAGAAGCTTTCCTACATTTTCTTCTAGGCGTTTTATAGTCCTGGTAATAATCCTATATTTAGGTCTTTGATTCATTTTGAATTCATCTTTGTATATGGTGTAAGATAGGGGTCCTCCTTCATTCTTTTGCATATGGATACCCAATTATCCCAGCACCATTTGTTGAAGAGACTATTCTTCCCCAATTGAGTGGACTTGGCAGGCTTGCCAAAAATCAGTTGGCCATAGATGGGGGAAGGGGTCTATTTCTGAATTCTCAATTGATTCCAAAGATATACCTATCCTTGTGCTAGTATTATGCAGTTTTGAACACTGTACTTTAGTAATATGTGTGAATCCTCTAAGTTTGCTCTTTTTCGAGATGTTTTTGGTTATTTGGGGCCTCTTATCCTTCCAAATACGTTTGATAATTGGTTTTTCAATTTGTGCAAAGTAGACCATTGGAATTTTGGGTTGAATCTGTACATCATTTTGAGTAGAATTGACATCTTAACAATATTTAGTCTTCCAATCCATGAGTGTGGAATGTCCTTCCATTTATTTAGATCTTCTTTGATTTCTTTTAGCAAAGTATTGTAATTTTCCACAAATAAGTTCTTTACATCCTTGGTTAAATTTATTCCTGGGTATTTGATTCTTTTAGTTGCTATTGTAAATGGATTTTTTTTCTTGTCTTCCTCTTCAAATTCCTCATTACTAGTGTATAGAAACATCACTGAATTTTTCATGTTGATCTTGTACCTTGCCACTTTGCTGAATTCATTTATTAGCTCTAGTAGTTTTGTTGTTAATTTTTCTGGATCAGTCATCTGCAAATAGTAAAATTTTACTTCTTCCTTTCCAATTTGGATGCATTTTATTTCTTTTTCTTGCTTATCTGCTCTGGCTAGAGCTTCCAGTACAATGTTGAGTAACAGTGGTGACAGTGGGCATCCATGCCTTGTTCTAGATCTTAGAAGGAAAGATTTGAGTCTTTCACTATTGAATATGTTAGCTGTGCATTTTTCATGTATGCCTTTTATTATGTTTAGGAAATGTCCTCCTATTCCTATTTTTCTAAGTGTTTTTATCAAGAAAGGATGCTGGATTTTGTCAAATGCCTTTTCTGCATAAATGGAGATGATTATGTTTTTTTCCCTTTTTTTTTGTTCATGTGGTGTTTTATATTAATTGATTTTTTAATGTTGAAACATACTTGCCAACCTGAGATAAAACCCAACTGATCATGCTGTATAATTCTTTTAATGTGCTGTTGGATTTGATTTACAAGTATTTTTTTGAGGGTTTTTGCTTATATATTCGTAAGAGGAATTGGTCTGTAATTTTATTTTCCTGTAGGATCTTTATCTGGCTTTGGTATTAGGGTGATGTTGGCCTCATAGTGGCATTGTTTCCTCCTGTTAAAATGTTTGGAAGTGTTTGAGCAGGACTGGTATTAATTGTTGTTGGAATTATTGGTAGAATTCACCTATGAAGTCATCTGGTCCTGGGCTTTTCTTTGGTGGGAGGTTTTTGAGAACTGATTCAATCTCTTTACTTGTAATTGGTCTGTTGAGGTATTCTGTTTCTTCTGTGTAGGTTGTTCATGTGTTTCTAGGAATTTGTTCATTTCATCTAGGTTGTCCAATTTGTTGACTTACGTATGTTCATAGTATCCTTTTATGATCCTTTTTATTTCTGCATTTTTCTCTTTCAGTGCTTTAAATATGTCATGCCACTGCTCTATTACCTCCCTTGTTTCTGATGAGAAATCAGTATTTACTCTTTTTGAGGATCTCTTGTATATGACTTACTGCTTTCAGATTTATCTCTTTATCTTGGCATCTGATTAGTATGTGTCTCAGAGTAGGTATATTAGGATTTACTCTGTTTGAAATATGTTGCACTTCTTAGGCAAGTATATTAATCTTTCATAAGAGTTAGGAAATTTCTAGCCATTATTTCCTCAAAAAATTTCCCACCTTTTTCCTTCTTTTATAGTTCTGGGACACACATTACATGTATATTTGTGTGCTTCATACTGTGACTTCAAATCCCTGAGACACTGCTCATTTTTTTTTTTTCTGTTCTTTTCTCTATCTATTCTCCTGACTGTATGATTTCAAGAGTCCTGTCTTCTAGTTTACTGATTCTTTCTTCTGCTTATTCAAGTCCACTGTTGTGTGCCTCTAGTATATTTTTAATCCCTACTATTGTGGTTTTCATCCCCATAATTTCTGTTATGTTTCTTTTTATACTTTAAAATTCTTCTTTATGTTCACACATTGTCTTCTTGATATCCTTTATCTCCTTGGGCATATTTTCTTTCATCTCTTGAATTGATTTAGGAGATTTGTCTGGTCATCTCTGATTAGTTGTTCCAACTTTTGAGTCTCCTCTGAAGGTTTAATTTGTTTCTTTTACTGATCCATACCTTCTTCTTTCTTAGTAATGGCTTATAACTTTTTGGTGATGTCTAGGCATCTGCTTATCTTGATGGGTTGACTCTGAAGGTCCTTTTCTTCTTCTTGACTAAAGTTTATTCTTGATTGGTTTTGTGTTAAGGCTCCTCTTTGATGCTAGGTCTAACTTATTTAGAATAACCTATGTTTGATCAGATTTCCAAACTCTTTTTCATCTGATTCTTGCCCTGTATATATGGTAAAACATTTAAGATTACACACTTTATGCATAATTTTTTTCATCTCCAGGAGAGATTTTCCTTTCTTCTGTTCCTTCTCTAGGATCTGGATTTTTTTTCTATTTGTTTTGTGCAGACTTTCTCCCCAGCTCCTATGATTTGTTTAAATTCTCTGCTTCACTCAGTGTCCCATTTTCCTTAATATTTTCATTTCTGGCACCCTTCTGTCACACAGCAGTTCAATTTAATACCCCCCCCCCTTTTTTTTTTTCTTTGTGAGGTTTTTTTCTGCCTCTTTTTATTCCCCTTTAGGATATTCTGCCCTGGGGAGCTAGATGGAGTAAATCCAGAAAGTTGGTCACTCCCGAAAAGTTTGTTTTGTGTTTAGGTGGTCCAGCCAACAGAAACTATATTGAGTGAGTGCACCACTTGCCAACCACAGTTCTACTGCTGTCTCTCCCTCTGTTTCCCTTCACCCTGCCCTCCCGGGGACACTTTTTAATTTTTTTTTTTTAATTTTTAAAGAAGTCTTAGATTACATAAATGATACATAGAAAATATAGGGAGATTCCCATATGCTCCACCTCCTTGCCTTCCCATACTTTCTTCCATCTTTGATTAGTGTGGTACATTTGTTACACCCAATGAACACATATTAAAACATTGCTACTAACCATGGCCTATAGTTTACATTGTAGTTTACACTTTCAACCACACATTTTAGTAGGTTTTGACAAAATAAATAATGGCCCATATCCACCATTGCAATGTCATTCAGAACAATTCCAATGTCCCCAAAATGCCTGCAGCACTCTTCAGAGTCTGTGTTCCACCCTGGGTGTCTGTGGACTTCGGTCTCTATGCCTGGATATGTGTGAGGTTCTAACTTGCTGTGGTGAGTGGATCTACAGTCTGTGTCCTTGGTGGGAGGTGGGAAGGATCCAGGCTGCTGGACTGGTAAGTCCACAACAGAAGTTTCCTACCTGGAATGTTTCTTTTTCTTCTATTCATCATTTGTGGAGTCCTCTACTCTCTACTGCCCTCCAGAGTTCTAAGCAAATGGGGGTTATCTTTTTATTGGCTGAATCTCTGTAGAGTTTTTTCCAGTGGAGGTCTTATGTCACTTTACTTGGACATTTTTAATGCAATATAGCATTAGAGTCAAGTAATGATGAGAGCAGTTGAAAAGGCAAAATGGAGAATAGCTGAATCATCTGAATAGCAGAGTACTGCAGTAGAGGGCATGGAGAGATGACCAGATCTCTGCAATTGCTGCTGTGAATGGAGGGCCACCAGTGTTGTAGTCCCAGGTTCATTCCACTTTTTTTGTTGTTTTTTTTTACATGATTTCAGCTCTGTGGTGACTGGGATTCTTTTCTTTTCTTGCTTAGTTCCCTGAGAATCCATATAGTAAACTCATATTACTGGAGAAGAACTGGGTATAAATTTATACCTTACAATCTGAAAAAAGCCATACTCACACATGTACAACTAATATCACTTGTATTTTCTCCAGCATCACCTGATCCCCTTTACTGCCCTCCTCTCCTTTGGTGTTAACCAATCACCCTCTTTAGACCACAATGCCCAGCTGTTGTTTAACCCCTCTTAAAATCACTGCAGGTTGTGGATTAGTTGAAAAACAATTCATTAGTATTATCTGTACTACAATTCAGTCAGAGGTTAAATGAGCTTTGAGCCTTAACTGGAAGGCTTACCAATATCATTTCCATGAGAATAAAAAGCATTTAAAATAGCAACCAAGAGTGCCAAGACATTATTTTAGAAACCAAAATCCAAGACGGATGGTTTGATAAATATGAGTGCATTTGTCAGGACAACAGGGCAGAATATTTGAAATTGGGACTATCCTGAAAATACAGAACTAAATGGGAATCATAAATATTGAAAGTGCAGGGCTGTGTTCAAAGTCATCATAATAGGGGTATTGTGGTAGCAAATGTAATTAAAAACTAACTAAACTACAGTAATGTCAAATGTACCAGAAAAGGGAGTGTACAGGTTAAGGGAGTCAGGAGCGAAGGTAGGAGGAGATCGAGTCTTGGAAGAATTGATAATGGAGGAACACAGTTTCTTAATTACTTAGGCTTGCTCAAGATAGGTTTTTAGCAATAATAGCCAGGTCTGTTCACCATCCCATGACTCTAAGATTCCGTGTATTTGGTAGACCTCAAAGACCATCTCTCTGTACTCAGACCTTCCCATAGTTATCTCAGAAAGATTAAATCATATTTAGTAATTCCTGGAGCCTGAAATTATTTCAATTGAGAAAATATAAATATTAAGACATAATATGCACACTCATATACATATTGATCAAATGTTCTTTTTCAATAAAATTCATTTAATGTCACATCAACAAATGCAAGCCATTAATAAGAAGGACTTTTCTGTTTCATAAACAGGACATTGAGAGGCCACCTCAAGTCCCCTAGGAGTCAAAGGACAGAGTGTGCTGTGACCCCAGGTTGAATAGAGCTCTGAAAAGGGAGGTACAAAAGGAAATTCACTAATTTCATGACACCATGACCTGTCCTTCAGTACTTGGTATACAAACAGGGTCTGCTCTGAGAGGGATTTTAGTCTAGCTCTGCAATATATTTATGCAGATGACTAGGAATATTGATGATGAGCCACATGTTGCCTGTCAATTTCATTAATGGCCTTTCCTTTAAATCCAGCTGACTTTATTATATAGGAGGGTGATTTCAGAAGTCTCAAAAATCCATTTTACAATAGTCTTTGCATGAGTTTTCCCCCCTTGTTCTCTCAGCAAAAAATAAACATAACTTTAAAAAGTAGAACTTCTCCTACTCTGAGATCTTCTTTGAAGCTCTGGCTAAACCCATGTCTCTGAGTCCTAAAGTCATTTTAACTAATCTGCCACTTCCACATGCTTAGTTAGGAAAAGTAAAGGTCATTGACTCTTTGAAATTTTAGTGTGAATTTATTTTAAAGCCTCATGCTTTTTCCAACTGAATAGTTTAAATAGATGTAAAATTGTTAAAATATTTAAAAAGCTTATTTTTTCTAAATGTCCTTTTAAAACAGTTGGGAGTGCAATTGAGGTCAAACACAGTGAGATGTGCAATTTTAAAGTTAGAGAGTAGCAATTAGAAAAATTACACCCATTACAGTAAGGATGAGCTGAGAGCACTTTAAAGTCCTACTAGTTTACTTATAATTTAAATAGAACTCTTTTCATTCAGAGGAATACCACATAATGTCTCTACCTATTTTTTGATTCTTTAGTTACTTTCTAATTTTCTTTACCTTTGTTAAATAGATTCAAGGGAAAATGGAATCAAACCCTACTTTAGTGTTAAGATTAAGATAGGTTTTCTAAAAATTCTTGAGAATTTTTTTTTACCAACTGTAGCAGTTTGGCAGTTTGATATAGTTATGAATTCCAAAAATAGATATTGGATTATGCTTGTAAACTTGTCTGTCCATCTGGGCATGATTAAGTTATGATTAGGGCTTTGATTGGGCCACATCAGTAGGGTGTTGAGTCCTGCCCCTTGGTGGGTAGGGTCTCAAAGATAAAAGACATGGCAAAGGACAGAGTTGGAGTTTTTGACTTGGAGTTCTGATGTTGGAGTTTTGAGCTGGAGCCCCAGGAAGTAAGCATACAGAGGAGCTTCATCGTGAGGAAGGAGAGAAGGCCTCAGGAAAAGAGACGAGCCATTCTCCTGATAGTCTACAGCTGGCCTTGTGGAGCGAACAAGCAGCTGAACCTGGAGAAAATCAAGCCCTGGGAAGAGAGGAACCCAGGAAGCCAGACCCCTCACAGAGTTGGGTGAGGGAAGTAATTTATGCTTTATGGCCTGGTAATGTAAACTTCTACCCCAAATAAATACCTTTTATAAAAACCAACCGATTTCTGGTATTTTGCATCAGCACACGTTTGGCTGACTAATATACCAACTTTATTTTTGCTGGCTTTACCTTGGTATTTCTTTGCAGATATTTAGAAGGAATGTAGACTTTGCATGCTGTTGGTTGTCTCAAAATAAAAAATAGCAATTCATGAAGTAAGGAGTCACCTGTTTAAATAGCAACTCAAAAACAGTGCAATTTTTCACAAGTGGGTCTCATGGCCAGAAATCCGTTGTGATATGGCTTAGGCTATTTTATTTTAAATTTCTTAGATTCCTATCTTTAACTTTTTATTCATTAGAGCAGTTGCAGGTTTATAGAAAAAAAAATCATTTCATACCCACTAAAATGGTTACTATTAAAAAAAACAGAAAATAAACAAATGTGGGAGAGGATATGGAGAAATAGGAACATTCTTCATGCCTTGTTGGTGGCAATGTAAAATGGTGCAGCCACTGTGGTAAACAGTTTGGTGGTTCTTCAGAAAGTTAACTATAGAATTACTATATGACTAAAAAATTCCAGAATAATTACAAGCAGGGACTCTGACATATTTATACACTGCTGTTCATTGAAGCATTATTCACAGTAGCCAAAATGTGGAAGCAACCCAAGTGACCATCAGTGGATAAAGAGATAAACAAAATGTCACATACATATACAGTGGCATATTATTCAGCTGTAAAAATGAATGAAATGCTGGTACATGATACAACATGGACGAACCTTGAAGACATCCCTTTTGAGTGAAATAGACTCAAAAGGACAAAGATTGCTAATAATTTCTCTTATATACAATACTTAGAATAAGCAAATTGATAAAGACAGAAAGCAGAAGAGTAATTACCATGGGTTTGGGGAAGGGGGAATGGGGAGTTATTACCAAATGAGTCTGAGTTTTGGTTTGAAATGATGAAAATAGTCTGGAAATATTGGTGAAAATTATATAGAATTGTCAATGTACTAATGTCAAAGAATTGTCTACTTAAAATGGTTAAAATGTTTTTTATGTTATGTATATTTTGCACAATTTTAAACATATAAATAAAAATTTTAAAAATAGGATTATCCATATGAGTTGGTTGGTTGGTGTGGCAGTTTGATGTAATTATGAATTCCAAAAATATAATTGAATCATGCTTGTAAACTGATCTGTTAATCTGGGCATGATTAGGTTAGGATTAGGGCATTGAGCCCCACCCCTTGGTGGGTGGGGAATTGAATATAAAAGGCAAGGCAAAGGACAGTTGAAGCAGTCTTTTGAGAAGCAGTTTTGATGTTGGAAAGAAGGCCCCAGGAGAAGAGAAGCGAGCCATTTGCCTGATCATCTACAGCTGACCTTGTGGAGGAAACAGGAGCTGAGCCCGGAGAGAAATGCAGCCCCAGGAAGAGAGGAACCCCAGAAGCCTGAACCCTGGCAAACTACGGCAGCTGTCTTGCTCTAACACGTGACAATGGACTGTGGTGAGAGAAGAAACTTAACGCTTTATGGCTTGGTATCTGTGGACTTCTACCCCAAATAAATACCCTTTATAAAGACCAACCCATTTTTGGTATTTTACATTAGCACCCCTTTGGCTGACTAATACAGTTGGCTTGTTCTGTCTGCCCATAAGTTTATGTACTAGGTATATAAGTATAACATTTACCATTGTCACTAATCTTTCTGTGGATAGGAGAATTGAAGAAAATGTTTTTTAAAATATGATTTCCTTTTAAAATTTATATTATTTTTCAAACTATCTGACTTCACAATGTTTCCTCCCCACCCCCCCAAAGCCTCAGTATATCCCCATTAAGAAAATGAGATAGGAAACAAAAATTTTGAAGGACCCATCTAGAATTTCTGACCCATCTCTTTCTCCCCTTGAGGGGCTGCCATGAAAAGAGACAGCCTGAGGATGGAGATGGACAGTGAGGTAAGTCCTTCAAATAGGCCTCTTGGTCTTCCCTTTGACCCCATCACCTTACTTTTTGTTCCTTCCCATCCTCCATGATAAACTCTCTTTCTTCATCTTCCTCTCCCCACACCCTTGCAATAAAAAGTTCTCAGATATGATGCATACCCAGCAGATCGAGTAGGACCCATTATAAGTAGGTGCCCCACTGTCTTCTCCATAAACTGGAAACCTTTAAGCCTGACTGATATATAGACACAGCTGTACTCAAAACTCAGAGACATACCCATTCATCCCATATCTAGTGACCCAGAAGTTGCCTATGGATGGGATTCATGAAACTCTGCTGTTCCAGATTCTCAGAAAATCATCTCTGATTAACCAAAGAGTAGACATTAGAGGCCAACATACACACACAAGAGATTCTGGACTTGTGTGTAAAACATACAGCCAACTACAGAGATCTTGCCATGTTTTCCCCAAACTGACTAAAGAGATGTTACCATAATAACCCAGCTGTTGTTAATTAAATAACTTACAAAAACAAAACAACTTTTAGTGAGGCCTTCCATATCCACCTGGGTAACAAAAGTCTGATTTTTAAAATTTGAATACTGATTAACACCTGACTGTCACTTGAAAATAAATGACAGAGGTTAATATCTGAGTGAGTGTAATTGATATCCGAATGAGTACTCATATATTGTTGGAGTCAATAAGTGTTTAATTTAGGAAACTAATTGAACCTATTTACATTATTTCTCCTTTCCTGCTCTTAGAATAATTCACTCATATTAGGCTGGATATGGAAATAATGTAGGTGAAACAATGACAACTGATGCTATTGCCCAGCAAGAGGGTGAAGAAAAGAATCCTGAGAATCACGGATAGTTAGCGGAAGGATGCAGAGAATTATGGTTCCATGAAGAACAGCAGAAAGGGCTAGGCCAGAGAGATAGAAGAAAAGTCAGGAATGTGACAGTCCCTTTCCCACTGGGATTCCTCTGCATGGTCCACTAAGCCCCTACATGCACTCCTCACCGCGTTCCATCCCCTGCCCCCCCCCCCGCCAAATGACTCAGAATACAGGCATTTTAGGATCTCAAAGAGAAATGTGTGGCTTCACAAAAACCAGGAAAGAACACAGATGCCAGACCAATGCTTATTGGATTTGACCAATAAGTATCCCTGAAAGTAATTCAGTGATGTGGGTGAGGCAGAACTAGATTGTCGTGGATGGAAGATGGAGTAAGGAGTGAGGAAGCAAAGCCAGAGGGTAGAGAAGACTGCCTTCTTCACTGCTATGTATGCCTCTCCTGGGCAGGATTGCTCCTGATTCTTGTCCGTCCATCAGTACCCAGCATAGGCTCTAACACAACTGCTTTGGGGGAATACTTCTTTCCCATACCTGGTGTTTCCTTCCATGAGTTGGACATCAAATATTACAGTAGTATTGGCCTCTCACTTTCCTTTTGAAAGCTTCATCCCTGGTGAGTGATTGGGTTTTGGAAGGAGAAACTGGTTTTGTACAGAGCTCTTTTCTCCCTCTCCCTCTTTTCTCTTTCTGCTTCTTCATGTAAAGTTTAGGGGCTGATAGCATGAAGTATTCAGGAAAGCATTCCCTAACCCAGCTCCATTTTAAAAGAAAACACACTTTCTAGAAGAATGCATAACTTTAGCAAATCTCAAAAATAATTTTTCTTCTTCTACTGAAAATAAGTGGCTGTCTATAACAACTTTCTTGATAAGATTTTTTTGTAAAATGTGGATAGAAATTTCTATACTCAAAAACTTCCAGGAATATCTTTTTAAAGTATTATGTTAAAGTCTGTTTTGAAGTTTAATTAATGAGGATATTTGGAATACCCCATTTTTCTCTTATCTTCATACTTTGTCTTCATCTCTTTATGTTCTTTATTATGTCAGATTTAAGGGATTTATTTTGATAATTCTGATGCATGATTTTGGAGATTTTTTTTCCTATTGGAAAAATTTTGAGGAGGCAAGCAGGTATTCTACTTTTAATTTATCCTCAGAAGATGTGAATAATTCTCCAATGATACTTTTTATTTGAAACATATAGTGCATAAACTGAACAACTAAAAATTAAGTTAAATTCTTAAATGTTCTTTTGTTTAATGTTATGAATGTTAGCACACCAAAGAATTCTACAAATACTAGAATTAGATATAATCTAATTATTTTTTCTGTCTTGTATTATTTAAATTTTCATACTTTTTTTGATTCAAAAAGAATATAATGATTTTTAAAGTTATCTAGCTAATGAACTCTTAATATTTGTTTTATTTGTTAATTTATTTCACGATTTAACTATTTGGAAGTTTTTAATAATTGTTTTTGTACATAAAATTAACAGCTTTCACAATCAATTGTTGGAACAATTATCACGTGCAAAAATAAATATGACTACACTTTAACTGATTGAATTTCAAAAAATTGAGTCAAATAAGGAGATATCCAGAATATCTTATGTTACATCCAGAATGTTTACTGAATCATATATGAATATAAAGAGATTTTTCATAAATCCAAATAACTTGTATGAATTTTATTAGTGAAGTTGTTATATTAAATTCTCATGGAAACCTATGGGATCCTCAATCATGCATAAACATGATTTGGGTTCTTTCTCCTGTTTTACTAGGGATTTATAAATTTTGTTATCTTTTAAAGAATAAACTTTTGACTTTGTTAATTTTCTCTATTGTTTTCCTGTTTTCTGGTTCATTGTTTTCTGCTTCTTTTGCACTTAGTTTTCCATCTTCTTAAGGTGGAACTTTAGTTTATTGATTTACATCTTTCTTATTTTTTAGTATAAGAATTTAAAGATAAACATTTTCTGTAAGTATTGTTTTAGCTTTACTCTTAAATTTTAATATTAATATCTTATTATCATACAGTCTGAAATATTTTCTACTTTTACTGTGATTTGTTCTTTAGCGCTGGTCTTTTATAAAGTTATGTGGTTTATTTCCAAATTATTGGGGTTTTTCTATATATGTTATTGTTATTTATTTCTTATTTAATTCCATTTTTGTCAGAGAACAGAACCTATATGATTTCAAGTCCTTTACACTTATTAAGACTTGTTTTTGGCCCAGAGTATGTTCTATCTTTTTGAACATACCATGTAGGCTTGAAAAGAAAGTGGATTCTACTGTTTTGGGGTGTAATGTTTTACAAATGTCAACTAGGCTAAGGTGGTTGATAGTGTGGTTCAGAACATGACTTTGCTGTTTTTTTTTTTTTTTTTAAGTCAGTTCTGTCAGTTGCTGAGGGGTTATTAAAACTTCTACCTGTGGATTTGTCTATTTTTCTCTTTAATCATGATTCTGGAAGTCCTCATACTGAGTCCATACGTATTTATGATTATTATGAATTCCATATGAATTGGCCCTTTTATCATTATGAAACCTTCCACCTTATCACTGTTAATATTCTTTGTCTTAAGACAAAGTATACTTTATCTGATATTAATATAGCCTTTTCTGCATTCTTATAATACTGTTTGCATTGTATGTTTTTGTCTTTATATTTAAAGTGTATATATATATGTATCTTGCTTTTTTATATCTAGGCTGATAATCTCTGACTTTGAATTGTTATGTTTAATCTATTTCTATTTAGTATAGTTATTGTTATGCTTGGATTTAAGTCTACTATTTAAACTTTCATTTTCTGTTCATATCCGATATTTTTGTTCCACTGTTTTTCTTTTTCTGCCCCCATATTTTTTGTTAAGTGATACTTTTTAGAATTTTAAAAAATATAACAATTGACTTTTTATATATTTCCATGCATTGTTTTTAGGAGTTGCTCTAGAGATTACAATATACATATTTAAAATTCATAAATGACATAGAGTTCACATTGTGCTATTTTACATAAAATGTAACAATCTTGCAGCCCTGTTAGTCTTATTCCCGTTCAATCTCTTTTCTGGGATTTCCCTTATCAGTGTCCAGCTGTTGTGCTTTCTTAATTTCTTTTCTCTGGTTCGTCAGGTCAGTAAATCTTCGCATTTCTAACCAAGTTTTAGCCACCTACTTGGAATTGAATAGGGCCTAACCTTAGGTAAAAAGCCATAAACATGGAAAAGTCATTCAGTGATTTTCCTCTTCTTTCAAGTGTTGACCCCTCTCCAGTTTCTGTCTGTTTCTGGTCATTCTTCATTGCCTTTAAATACTTTATATATATATATATATATATATATATGTATGTATCTTTTCAAGAGTTTATATTGTTTCATATGGAAAAGTTAGTCCAACAGGAGCTGTATCACTCTTAACAAAGGCCCCTCCACCCCTTTCTCTTTTAATTTAAATGGGCTGTGGAGCCTTCTTTTTTCTCTGCCCTCTTTATTTGCAAGCATCTATTTTTCACTTGTGTCAGGAAACTCTCAATTTCTGTGAATAAATTGAACAGCTCAAGCTGTTTACTGGTAGCCAGTATTGCTAATAACTGAGTCATAAAATTCTGGTGAGTTTCTTAAAAAGCAAACAAAACAAAACATAACCCTGCATTTTTCTTAGAGCTACTGAATCATAGTCTCTTGGGTTATTTTTATTAATTTGTATTTGAAATAAAACTTGCCACATGACTTTGATTTAATCTTCAAGGCAAGTATTTGATTGCTAATGTAGATTAAGAAGAAATTGTCTACTCAGTGAACTAAAAATGTGAAACCTAAAGTTTTAATTCTATATAAAAATGGCAAGATGGAAGGGAATAATGAAAGGAAATAGGCATCTTTAGAGTCACTTTGTGTGGGAAAATTATGTGACATGCAATTTAAAATAATTTGAGTTGTATCTCCAAATTATTTCAAAGTTAGAAAATAAGAGTGATCCAAGTCTACAAATATAATTTTTTGGAGACATTTAATAAGCTCAGTGAAAGGTCAGATTGTTTTAGAATCCCAGTCTAAATTGTAGAATAGTCTATGTGCTTTCAAATTCTGAAGTTTCTGACAAAAACAATTAAACATAACTTCCCTGAATTTAGTTTATTTGAATTTTTGCACCTGAGACAAATTTTCCCTAGGTTTCTCATGAAGAAAATAATGAAAGAAAACTGTGTTATTATCAATTCAATTTGAAAATATGAGCAATTCCAGAAGTCAGAAGGAATAAGCTGTCTTACAAACACCCACATACACAATTAGCTCACAATTGCAAGCCTTATGTATCTATTAAAAATAACCATGTGGACAATTTCCTTTTATTAGTTTCTTTGTGGGAATCTAACCAAAATAGTGCTGATTAAGAGAAATTAGTGTAGAGCTCATGATTAAGCATCTGTGTTGTAGTTTTCTGGTTTGCTATTTGGCATTGCTTTTGTGGTGTTATTGCAATGTAAGAATTGAAACCATCAGACTTGAATATGGGGAAATCAGCAGGAAAATATGGCAAATAAAGGATGTGGAGCAGAAGTTGAAATTGCACATAAGTCTATTTTATTAATATCTCAAGGAAAGGAACAGTTTTTATCTTCCTACTAATCACTAGCATTTACTTCTGAGAAAATTCCCTACTTGGAAGGAAACAGACTCCAGGACAAAAGCAGGTAAAGAAAAGAAGATCTGGTTTAATGGCATAGTTCACAAGTTGTGCAGAAATCCCAAAGCATAAAATTTAATAGGCTCTCCTCACACAAGATTCAGGGAAAAAGCCTAGGGGTGTGTAAAACAATAATTAGTCTCCAGAAAAGACCACGGAGTAGAAGACACATTTCTTGAGGCAGCTGGACCGCAGTTTCTTAACTCCTATGCTGGCTGCAGTGATGTGGGAGGCTCAAAAGCAGTTGTCCCCAACATTTTCCAGTCTGCAAATCATTTTAAAAACCCAAAGTGGGAAATATATGATAGTGAAATATAGTTAATACTTGGAGCCAGCCATAATTTGAGCTTTTGGCATAGACACAGCATAGTCACTTTAAAAATACTGAATTACTTTATAACCCCTTGTTGATTTACAGATTGATATTTTCTTCACTTTTTTACTCATTTACATCACCTCTTTCTTTTTGTTTATGTAGTATTTGGCATGATGAAAGCCAGTAGCTGGTCTGGTAACAGTTTTATTTTATGATTTTGTGCTTTCACAAAGTAGAGAACAAAGACAAAATACTCCCCTGAATTTTATATTTGACAACCTCAATTTTTTTCTTTATCTGTAATTTTCTGTTACATTATGAAATGAACTCCTTAGATGTAGGTTAAACACTTCTAGAGAGCTATAGCCACCTAAAATAACCTTATAATTTTCAAGAACTCAAAGATGTTGCCTGAAGAGTACTGTTCTAATGAGTGTGACTTTGCACCTTAACAGGAAAGGATAGGAATTGGATTTTCCATTTCCTGAAGGCAAAGCTTGTTTTATATGTAGGCTGAGGTAGCAGCTGCTTCTACAGAAGATTTGAGGAGTACTAAAATCCTTTCCCTAACTCTGTAGCTGAAGTACATATTTCATCTATCTGAATATACACAACTACAGATGGATGAGAACTTAGAATACTTATAATCCAACTTTAAAGTTTTATAATGAGGAAAGAGATCTAGAAAGATCCAGTGACTTGTCCAATCTTGCCTTTATTCAAGAGGTTTAAAAAGTTGCATAAAATATATATGAAGGAATTTATAAAACTTGGGGTAGCAATAGGAAAACATGGGTGGAGAAGAAGTGGAGCCAGAAATAATTTTAATATACATACTGTAATGACCTACTTAACTATTAATTTTGTGACCCAAAATATCAAATTATAAAAATATAATTTAACAACTTATGTAAAATGGGAAATTAAGCCACATAATTTATAAGAGTCATAAGAAAAATCATTTATTTTAGAAATGTATGAATAAGCAGTCAATTTTACTACTCTGGTAAGACAGGACTATCTCCTGGGAGTTACCTCATAACAAGACAGCATGTGATATAATGAAGAAGTCTCCCTTAAAGAATCTTGAATATTGATGTAACTATAAATTTCATAAAACCACTTCATATAACCACTTTAATATAGATTGATGGCCATAAGCCAATTCACACAATTAAATGAAAGAAATTCTGTTGGGGACCAGGAGTATGGTACCCCACTCTCAACTGATCTGTCTTGATTTAGGAAACACAATATGATATATGCTTAGCACAGTTTAAAATGATTTTCACTGGAATCAATACAATATTAACAGTAGTTGGCATGTTTGACAAGCTGTGACCTTCTCACATCCCAATGTAAGTCAAATGCTTCACTGAAATGGCCAATTTTAAAATCCATTTTTAAAGTTGTATGCATTGTGTACAAAGAAGAATAGGAATCCAACTGTTGGAGAAAAAAGCTCAAGAGAAGATGAAGATAGAACATTATAATTGGTAAGAATCTAGACTAGAGATTAGGTTTTATGATGAAACCAGTAAAGAATTAGACATTGAGAGTCCAATATGTTACTACATATGTTCTGAGAGTTTTGCATTTTTATTTAATGCCATATGAGTAAACCAGATGATACCTTCCAGAAAATTTCATTTTATAAGAGCTTGAAAGTAATCTCTCAAAAGATTAACCTACACTTATCTCATATAGAGCTCTCTAACTATAAATTTTCTTAAAAATTAGCATAATAAAACAAAAAGAATACTGACAGTTCTACATTCCTATATTACATACCTATTTATGTAGTTTTTTCTTGCTTGAATTCAAAAATTTTTTTTCTTGCTAGAAGTATGGGTACTAATCCTGCATGATAGTTTCTCTAATATCAAGAAGGTTTATTGGTGCTGTTTGAATGACTTCCCAAATCAAATTAATTCCCAACATCTTTACTGCACTAGTGACATCAACATCATCTCTCACTTTTACTATAGGGAAAGTCCTCTGACAGATATTTCAACTGACACTCCATCCCCAAACCCGAGATTGTTCTCCAATCACTAGCCAAAGGGATTTTCTTAAAATGTAAACTAAATCGTATCACTCATTTTTGTAAAACCCTTTCAAAACTTTCTACTATTGTTGGAATATAATGCAAAATTCCTACCATGTCCCTCAAGGTCTACATAATGGAGGAAGCATTTCATATGGCTCTTTCCTTCTCTCATTCTGTGCCAGCTTCATTTTTCTTACTGTTCTTAGAAAGGCTGAACCTACCTTGTCAGGTTTCTATGTGTGGAACCTTCTTCTGGCACGACGTATCAGAAATTTCACCACATAGGTTTCAGCCAAAGTGTCAGTTCTTAGATAGGCCTCTTTCATTACCCTACTTAAAGTATCAGCAGCTTTCAACATTTTCTTATGACCTTATTTTATCTTCCTGTGAAATTTTATTATTATCTGTGTATATGTGATTCCTTTCTGAGTCTTACTACTAGAATATAAAACGCATGAATGCAGGTACTTTATTCTGCTCACTTCTTTATACATCTGAGGACAGTGCCTTGTAACAACTAGATATTTTTTGAATGAGTTGCATGAATGAAAAATGATTCTTTTATTATATAACCTTGGCACTGCTTATTTAGGATTAATAGGACATGTATGTGATGGAATCATAAGAAACAATCATAACAACCGTAACTTTTGTCTTGGATTTCTTGTTATCAATGGAAAATATTTCCAAGTGTTTCGATTAGGGTTTGATACCACGTATGTTTGGGAAGTCAGACAGTTGACCCATAAAAGCATGTAAACCCATGGGCCTGATATCACATTCACTATTCTCTACTCAGTGGACCAGTCACTGATAAATGAACATAAAATTGGCAAGTTGGGTGGGATGGTTAATACCTCTATATTTCTGGTTACATCATCTTGTTATGAAAACATTATTAATGAAATACAATAATAAGACTATCATCAACACTTGCTCATATCAGGATTTGAGACCAAAGTGCCCTGTGTTTATCTTTACTCGGACTGAGCATCTGCCAAGAATGTAGTTGTTTCCTGTTCTCCTTCCTGATGATCTTCTGCTCAGTTTTCTAGAAAAGATCATGGGATATGTTGCCCAGTGACTTTCTTATGTTGCTTTATGATTTATGTAACATTAAGATTCATTGGTCACATGTCGTTAGGATCCAGCTATAAATGGCAGTTGTTTGTTGATATAAAAATAGAGTATTCCTTGATTCCACACCTAGATTATTTCCAATAAACCTATTCTCAACAACCTCTCATTTACCTTAGAAAAATAGGGTATTTGGATAGCACTTTAAATTTACATGTGTGAGGATGTCAGGGTATAAGTAATATTCATGAGCCCTAACTACAGTCTTTAGCAGAGATATTATAAAATTTATAAAAAATGATTGTACTACATCTATTTAGTACTTCCCAAAATTGATTATGTTTCAGACTAATAAATTATCAGTAATGGATACTATTAATTAGCCTAAAATGTGCTTTTAAGTATGGAGATAGCTCAGTGCTGACGAGGAAGAAATTCTGAGGAGAGATCTGACGTGCTTTCTATCATACACTCTGCCTTCATGAATAAGACCCTGGGGAAGGCAAAAAGCCTACCAAAATGACTCCAAGAAGACCCTCGCCAAGGACAGCCCTTTGACAAAACTGTTTAGTCACTAAGGTGTTTACTTGGTATCTCTATCCTCCTTTTACTGTGTTATTTTCTTCTTTCCTTGGCATTGGCTGCTCCTTGTTTCAACAATTTGTAACTCTTCCTCCCCCAATAAGTTTACCCTGTATCTCAAATAAAACCTAAGAAAAGACTCGTTGTCAGTCTTTTGCCCGATATTTTAATAATAGTTAAAGGTAGAGATTCTATAGCCAAAATGTTTGGAGTCAAACCCCAGATTTACCAATTATTAGTGGTATAAACTTGTGCTGATAACTTGTCCTCTCTGTGCCTCAGCTTCCTTGTCTGTAAAATGAAATAATAGCAGTTTCTATGCCAAAAGTTTGTGGTGTGGATTAAATGGGTCAAAACATTGAAAACTCAAAAGTCTCTGCTGCATGTAGGTGCCCAATGAATTTTAGCTCTCACAAGGTGTATTAGTCAGCCAAAGGGGTGCTAATGTGAAATACCAAAAATGGGTTGGTCTTTATAAAGGGTATTTATTTGGGGTAGAAGTCCACAGATACCAGGCCATAAAGCGTTAAGTATCTTCTCTCACCACAGTCCATTGTCACGTGTTAGAGCAAGACAGCTGCCGTAGTTTGCCAGGGTTCAGGCTTCTGGGGTTCCTCTCTTTCCGGGGCTGCATTTCTCTCCGGGCTCAGCTCCTGTTTCCTCCACAAGGTCAGCTGTAGATGATCAGGCAAATGGCTCGCTTCTCTTCTCCTGGGGCCTTCTTTCCAACATCAAAACTGCTTCTCAAAAGACTGCCTCAACTGTCCTTTGCCTTGCCTTTTATATTCAATTCCCCACCCACCAAGGGGTGGGGCTCAACGCCCTAATCCTAACTTAATCATGCCCAGATTAACAGATCAGTTTACAAGCATGATTCAATTATATTTTTGGAATTCATAATTACATCAAATTCCCCAACGGTTACACAAGGTATTTAAGTTTTAGTGCTAATCACAGAAGGGATAATTTTATATCTTGGGAAAGGAATTTTAGGCATCCATGTACAATAGAAGTCAGGTAGGTAATCTTTGGGGCCAAGACTCTTCCAATTTCGTTGTGAAATCATATATTTAAGTAAGTTCTATCCCTCAAGGTCAGCCTGACTTGTTTCAAAATCTGAAGGATTTGGCTTTTGCAGACAAAAATGTCAAGGCCCCATGATTTTATGGTATAACTGCTGGAAGTTTGGAATGGACAATGCTTTAGCAGCTATATATCCCTTATTTAAGAAGCGGGATGCTAACTAAAGTGCGTCTAGATTTCAAAGATTCCTTCTGTCAAGTTGGTTTAAGAAAAAGAGAGAGAGAGCTGAGAGTGAAGGCTTCTGTGGCATTTATTTTCTCCTAATAGTTATTAAAGTCTTCCTAAATTAACTGACATTATTAGCGATCTCATTCAACTGGTTTCATCACGTGATGCTTTATTGTACATATCATGATCTCCTGCATGAGATATAGAGAAAGAGAGTGAGAAACAATATAAAACCTTTTTGTCATGTTTATCAATATTTATGAAAATTATTTATTGAAAACAATTCTACATGACAGGCACTGTTATATGCACTTTCATATATTTTCCTATTTGATACTCAAAACTAGTCTATGAAGTCAAGTTTATTCATCTCATTTCACTGTAATAAACTGAGATTAGTAGAAGTTAAATGTCATAACTTTGATTTCACAGCTTCCTACCGGTAGAGCCAGGATTCATTTCTTGCCTTTCTGTGTCTACTCAGTCATGTTATTAACCCTAACATTCTAATTACCATCCTATGTTTGAAAGTAATGTAGGATTTTGCTCTGACAGCTAATAAGCAAGGTTTACCATCTTTGGGAGTTTCCCAAAGGTCTGATGTTGCTCTTATGACTGGTTGAATCAGAAGTGCTGGATTTCTTTTTGCCCAATGTTCTACCATAAAATAATGAATGTTGAGTTTGTAATTGCTCATTATGTACAGTCTGTTTCACACTGCAACACATAAGAAGGCAACAAGAAATATGGAACATTTGAAAAATTTTTCAGCTAGAACGATTTTAAGAATCTTATATGTCTGTTGACAGCAGCATAGAAAGACCATGGATCTTTTGGTAAGGGAAGCAAAGAGTATTCATTCATTGCTTGTTTTATTTGGACCAATGCCATAGGTACAAAGATAAATAATAAAAACCCATTTTCTTTTGGATTTGTTAAATGAAAAGGAACTGCATAGATAATTGAGATTTAGCCTTATAGAAATCCAACCCATATTTATACATTTTGTCTTAGAGCAACAAAACTCAGGAAATGGAAATAAAAATAGTCTTCTAGATTTCAAGCTGTCAGAGATATTTTTCTATCCTGCATTCTCATTAGGATATATATGTTAATTCATCCCCCCAGAGATTAAATGAGTTAATATATGTAAAGCACTTGGTACAAGGCTTTGCCAAAGTAAAACTATTCTTATTTTTATTCTACTATTTGTCCAGGAGGATAAAGGTGGAAATATAGTCATACATATATATTAAACACATAAAGCAAAAATATATGTTATATTACCGAATGACTAATAAAGCATAAAAATATATCAACTCACTTGGTTTGATATTAAGAGAAATTCAATATCTATTTTTAAATACTAAAATTGTTTAAGTTCACTTTAAAGTTTTTTATCTCATTAGTCAATTGTGTACAATTGTAAGTGTAAAGATATGAGTAAATATGAGATTTTTTGATATGTCTGTGTAACCTCAAATAATAAAGAAATTCAAATCTTACAGTTTCTGTAAGCAGTAGTAATAATGAAGTTGAGTCTAAAAATTATAAGGCACAAAGTATATATTTAAACATGATATATTTTCATCATTAGAAAGATTAACTCAATTTTATTTCTCCAAAGTATTAATTTGTTTGTGTGGTCTGAACATATTGGTAAAAAAATTTCTTCACACAGTAAATCAGTGCCCCTCTCCCACTTATCTGAAATCCAAAAGTTTTAAGAGGTCAAAATTCCCCAATTTTTTTCCTCTACTCTCTACCTTTAGTCACATTGTACAGATGAAACAACTGAGGTCTAGGGAAGTAAAATGATCAGTCCTTTGTCATCTAGCAGATAAATAAATGGTGGAAGAGAGGGAGGACTAGAACTCAAATTTCAAGCCTTCTAATTGACTTTCTATGACTCTGCTGTGCCAGTTTTCCATAGAAAGACAAATGGCAAATACATATTTGATACAAAGAAGTTTTAAAATGAGGCAACTTCCAGGTTCTGTCACAGGTTAGTGTAGATTTAGTCCAATCCCTTCCAATTTTTCAATCTACCTTAAAAACAGATGTTCATCACCCTAATCCTAAGACATTATAAACTGTTGAAACCTTTGGCATTGTCATAGGAAGATTACATTATGTTTAGAATAACTTCATTGTTAAGTATTTATTTTTTAGTTCACCTGCTTCTTTTCAAAAAGGGATTTGAAGCACCTTACAATGTAGGACATACACAGTAAGGTTAATAAAATAGTAATAGACAGAGGAAAAACAGAAAAGGGTAAAATGAAAGTTCATATGTTAAGTTCTTAATGTTAACTTAAATGTTGTATTGGAGAATAAAATTTGGCTTTGATTTTCCAAGTGGCCAATGTAAAGCAATTATACAACCATATCATAAAGGTGGAAGTCTACTAATTCCAAAGGCATACCCATTTTTTTCCTGACACTAAATTTTAAAAGGGATTCCTAATGCCAAATTCTATATAAATGACTCTAAATAACATTATTGCCATTTTTTTCAAATATAATTTAAATAAATACATTAGGAGATTTCATATTGCATATTATATTGAGTATATTTAATGAGATTGGAGTTTTCTGAAAATGGTTGACACCCAGGTAAATTAAGAATGCCACTACTTGTTTATTCAGAATAAATAGGAATTTGACATACAATGCTCAAACAACCTAAAAAACATTTGAAAAGCTCTTTGTGTAGTGGATACGTTTTCTTACTGTTAAGAATCTTGTTTAAATTTTGGGTGTAATTCTTTTTTTCCCTCTTTGTGGTAGTTTTCAAACATGTCTGTACATTCTTTAACATTCCTTTCATGGAGAAGTGAGGCTGGCCTTAGTGACTTAATAGGAACTGATAGAGGCCAGTGGAAGTGATGCTGGGTAGCTTAGGAGGGTCAGGTCGTGAAAGATGATGCAGCTTTCCCCAGGTAAGGATCCTGAGTATGAGACCACCATTTTGTAAGGAAGTCCAGTGCTTCTGCCAGCAGTCTCCACCCAGACCTCTTATATGTGAGTGAAAGCATTTCCAGATGACTCCAGCTTAAGCTGTCTAGTCAAACCCAAACATTCATATCTTCCCAGCTGATGCACTAGATATTGGGGAGCAGAGAAGAACCAGCCACGGTGTATTCTTCCCAAATATATGATTCTTAGAAGCCTTGAGCTAAATAAAACAGTTGTTTTAAGCTGTTAAATTTTGGAGTAATTTTTCATGCAGCTATATTAACCAAAAGGCTGTTAAAATGAATCCTTCATTTATCCTGGGAAATATCTGCAGTTAGAATTCAAAATAATAATTCTAAGAAAACATGACTGCAATTGAGATTAGCTAGTTTGACTTTTGTAAATCCAAATGGTGATTTAGAAAACTTGTTCATGTTTCTGAAGTAAAAAGATATGAAAACAGAATTAGAGGTGGCAATTTATTTTTTCTTTATAGATGAAATGATACTGATGTTTTAGAATAACTTGTTCAAATTAGGATTCTTATATAATTTCTAGAGAGTGAAGTCTCAGATTATACCCTGACAGGGTAAGAAATGTGGTTCAGAGATCACTTTGCTTGAATATTTTATATCTTTAGATCTATAGGGCTGCAACCCACTGCATTCTTTTTAGGCATGATGTTCTCAGATATTTCCTTTTTAATTCCATTTCTCCAATGATGTACTATGAAAGGAGCACCACTATAATACATTGTGACAATCAAATTATAATAGATTGTTGCACAGACCACTTGTTGCAATCTGGTGTGTCATTATCTACAAATGAGTCCCTTCTGGATCAACATAAACATCTTCCCATTTGTAGCTAAAGGAAGTCTTTTTCCTTTTGGCCAGCAAACCTACAATACGGCCTTAACTATAATTTCCAAAGAGGAAAAAAGAAATGTCAGCAGTTTCAGGAAATCTATCTATCATCTATCTATCTATCTATCTATCTATCTATCTATCTATCTATCTATC
>JAKSZT010053946.1:7935859-8026672 GCA_026826555.1 Tolypeutes matacus | reverse complement strand
ATCTATCTATCTATCTATCTATCTATCTATCTATCTATCTATCTATCTATCTATCTATCTATCTATCATCATCTCTCTAATCATCATCATCAGCTAAATCATCTAGCTAGCTATTGATATGTAATTGAAGAGTGTAATTGACTGCATGCAACATGATGGTAGAGTGTTTCTTTTTCACCTTTCTCTTTGAATATGTTCAGTTATTAGACTAAATAAAGCACAGCTATTTATTTAAGTATATAGTGAGACCCCTTTCCTATGACCTTCTAAGATAAATAAAATTATAAAGTTATAGAAGGAAATTATAATGGATCTTAGAAATAATTTATTGCAGTCCTCTAGTTTTACCTGTCTAGAATAATCTCCAATCTTCCTCCCCACTTCCACATCACATTCTAGAACCACACCAAGTTTACACCATGTCCTGAATATGCCAACTCTTTTTATAATTCCGTGATTTCCATATCCTGCATCCTTTATTAGAAATCCTTCTTTCCTTGTCTCCTTAGAAAACCGCTTCCTTCAAATCCTAAACTCAGTGCCATGTCCTCTGCGACGCCTACCCTGATATCCAATGTTAGTTGCACGTACAAAGCACCTAGCTTAAACCTCTTTTATTTTATTTATTTATTTATTTATTTTTTAAGATTTTATTTATTTATTCATTTATCCCCCCCTTGCTGCCTGTGCTCGCTGGGTCAGCCAACCATGCCGCGCGGGTGGACCTGCCCCCACCAGGAGGCCCCGGGAACCGAACCCGGGGCCCCCCACATGGTAAACGGGAGCCCCACTGATTGAGCCACAGCCGCTTCCTTTAAACCTCTTTTAAAAGGCTTTCCACGTTTATTTACTTGTTTTCTCAAACTGAGCTAAGAACAACCTGACCATAGGGAACTATGTCTTAATTACCTTTTTACTTGTAGTAATCAATAAATTTTGTTGTAGAAATTATTGTATTGATAGATGGCACCAAAACTTTAGGTTCTGTTTTCAGCTGGGCCCTCAGAACTGCTTGGCACTCCTTTACTCATTCCTAGTTGAGCTATGGTTTTCAAATTCTTGGGCCCTTCTACTATACTCCTGTTGTTTTTGCCCTTGACTGACAACTTCCTCATCATCTTCCTGGGTAAAATATAAGTGGAATTTTCTTAATTTACTTCTTTGTCCCTACAGAATGAACGTATTACAGTTTCCATTTCAACTTCATTTATTCCTTTAGGTTGCCTCATTCCAAGGCCAAGCCTCTTACTTTGCACTTTCCCACACTCTCACAACTCCCCTAGTAAATCGCTCAATCATCCCCTTTGTCTGTGTTCCTTTCCCTTTCTACCTACAAACAAGTAAACAAATAAATCAAAATAAAACAGAAAAATAAACTAAATCTTTCAGAATGAAAATTAAGACCAAATGACAATTCAAACCATTTTTTTTACTGAATCTAATCTTCAAAGTTCTGTCCTATCTCCCTCCTTCCCTTCTGCACTATTTCCATAAAGCAAAGTCTGTCCCGGCTGCCTTCGCTTTGTCGCTTTGTCAAATTCCCCTTCTTCTTTAAGCCTATTGAATTTGGCTACTGCTACCATCATTTCCATGGCACTCTCTCGATCAGGTCAGGAGCAGGGTGCCTATATCCAGGGTATAGTCCAAATGATCTAACCATGTTTTGATCCAGTGACCTTCAACTCCTTGTCCTTGCTTCTACCACTACTCTTTTCTAGTTCCCATCTCTGACCATGCCTTTTTTTTTTTTTTTGCCTATATTGTTATCTGCTTCTTCTTTGCTGGACCCTTGAATGCTACAGCACTGAGGAGATCTGTCCTCCTTACATTTACCATGCTCATCCTTGCAGCTTTAGTTATCATCTGTATGATGATGGCTCCCAAACTGGAATCTCTGGCCCAGAATTTTCATTTTACTCCTATACTTCCATTACTTTCTGAACATCTACAAGCAAAACTACGTCTGTTTTTCTAGAACAAAATTTAGTGTCTATCTAGTTGCAGAAACATTCAGATTAGTTTCAGTTGATTCAGATTCCTTCTCTGCTACTTCTTTCTGAGGTGGCATTTAAGTTCTGAGGGTATAAGTAGACATGGTGGGTGGAAGGGTGTGGTGGAAGCTCTATCTTGCTGGTGTCTGCTTTGCAGTCTCAATAATATTGTTTCCTGGTCCTCAGGCATCTGTCTTAGTGGGTCTCTGCTGAGATACTTGTATTCCTACTTGGTTTCCAGTATTTTCCTGCCTCAATTTCATGGCAGGTCACTCTTCGTTCATTCAAAACACAAGACAGATCTTTTTGCCCTATGCTACTTACTTCTGAGACCCTCCAAATGTAAACAGGAAAATTTTCTGGTGCTCTTTCATGCTACTCAGTAGATGTGGGAGATTGATGCCTTCATTTGTACTTTGCTTATGCTAAACCGAACTGCCATGCCTTCCCAAGTCTTCACTGCTGTTGAATCCCAGTCCTATTTAGGTAGCTTATTGTCCTTCCCCCAAAGTTTCCAATCAAACTTAGAGAGTAAGGGTTCTCCTTCTCAAAGTCCCATATGGCTTTATAAATATTCATTTCTTCTCTGGGGAGAAGACGACATTTTGCCTCCTCTCTGGTGGGTGAGAAAAACTGGCTCTGGCCAATTTTGTATTATGTATTTTTCTATGCTTATTGTTTGGGATCTAAACTTTCTGTCTTTCATCACTTAGGGTTCTGGATTTTGATCCTCAAAAACATAAATTAAAAGTCTTCTAACCAAAATTCTGTTTATATAATATATATCAAAGACCTAGTTTGGAACAAGGAGTTAACTTTTTTTTTTCTCTTTGCATTTTTGCTGTAAATATAAATATCCAATTCTGAGAGGAGGTTAGTTTACAATATCCTCAGCGTGGCCTGAATGAAAGGCAAAAGGACTCGAAGAATGAGAGAAGCATGATTATTGTTTCAAAGTATTATCCCACCCCTATGACATTCTTGAGCATTCAGATTGTTTTGGTCCCCTGTGTTCTTCCATGATAGCATCAATATTCACCTGGCTTTCTTAACCCCTCTTTCTTGACTTCTCTTTTACTTTGGCCCACTTTAACTTATTGAAAACAAAATGGGGCAAATCTACTTAAGAAATGTTGCACCACTTAGAATTTTCTTCCAAATCCTCTTTGCTACCATTTTTGAGTAACTTTAACCACTTCTCTTTTGGACTACTACGATGGAATCTTAGTGGTATGCCTGTCACCAATTTCTATTCACTTCAGCCCATCCCCCAGCTTACTATCAATGATGTTTATATAAAACAAAATTGACTATGTCACTCCTGTTTAAAGAAGTCCATTAGTCTAATTTTAAAGAAAAAAAAATCCAAGTTCCTTAGTCCAGCATGGAAATACTTTCATAATATGATTGCTGAAATACATACATATTTCCACACACATTTCATTGCTCTTCATTTTACAGATCCTGATGTATTGTATGTCCGCTCTCTAGAATAGAGGGTTCTCTTAATACTCAATGCTTTGGAGAATAGTTATTCCCTTTATTAGCTATGTCTAACCCTTGCCTCCATCCTCTGCGCACCCCCCCCCATTTTGTAAAAATTGTATATAACTTTCCAATTCTTCAAAAACAAACAATCAACTATCATAGTTTTAAAAGCCTATTTATCTGACCCTGAATCTTATTAGACTGTAAAATCCATCAGGGTCTGTCTTTTCACTAATATGCTTCTAACACCTATTATACTGTCTGCTCCATGTTTATGTGTTGAATGAATAAACACAGTCCCCTCATACTCCTACATCACTCTGTTTATCTTTCTGCTATAATATTGCATTGCATTATTGATTAACTTTTTCATATCAATATCTCCTATTAGATTTATATTCTTTGGCATTTCCACAGCATTTAATATGTTTGTCTGGCCATCCTTTTTGAAACACTGTCCTCCTTTGACTTCCATGACTTTTCTGTTCCCTTCATGGAAGGTTCTTGCCCATTTGTAAAGTTGCCTCCTCATTCTCCTCCTACTTCTTCCTTTTTTTTTTTTTTTTTTTTTTTTTTTTGAGATTTTAGTGCTCAGTGCTAATTCCTTTTCTCTATCTATATATTTTTAAAATTGATGATGTCATCTACCCTCCTAACTTAATTTATCAATAATGTGCAGATAATATTCATTTAGAATTCTGGCCAAGACCTTTCCTTTGAACTCCAGGTCTAAGTATCCTATATAGCATTTTCATGTATTTTCATTTCACAGGTCCCTTCAAACCTAACAGACTCAAATATTGAATTCATTAATTTTTTCCCAAACCTACTCATTGTATCTTCCTTATTTCAATGGATGGCATCATCATCTATCCAGCTGTAGAAAATTCCTGATTAATTAATGTGGTAATTAACACAGATTGACACATACTAAATCTTTAGTTGCATCTTTATCCTAAATATATCTTCATCTCTCCACTACCTTTTAAGTCTAAGTCACCGTTATACTTCACTGATATTGTAGCTCTAGCCTCTTAAGCCTACTTTCTTCATTTTTGTTTACTTATATCTTATTTGTATTGGATATTGTTTTTCTTAAAGTGAAAATTAGATATGTCACTCTCCCACTTGAAACCCTTAAGAAAGTCCCATTATATTCGGGATAATATTTAAAACTCTTGAGGCCTGAAAAGCCTTGCTTGATCTGGACCCTGCCTACCTCTCCCAGACCAATTGTGTACCTTTTTCCTTTTCATTTCCTTTAGTTACTCACCTGAATCATGTTTCATTTCTCAGGACCTTGGCACATGCTGTTCCTTCTGTTTTACACTAGTTCTCTTTTTCTTCCTTCTTTCTCCCATCCTCCTTCTTTCTACAAATCTTTTTTTTTTTTTTTTTTGCTGTCATTAAAAAAATATTATTTATATCAATGTCACAATTTACTCAATAAACATAGGAAAATAGCTACAATAACAATAAATCTGCTTTGGTCAGTGATTACACTCCCCACTCCCACCCGCCAATTTTTGTCCATTCCTTAATCTTGAGGGGTTTGACTCAAGATCTGCTATGACTGCTTCAGGTTAAGAAAGGATATAGATATTATGGGGCAGAGTAATGGAGTTGTTTTGCTTGCAGTTGAAGATACTCCTTGTTTTGGGGGTGGAGCCGATCCACCTTCATTGTTTTGTTAGTTGTCCAGGGCAGGCCTGAAAAACTCGATAGTAGATGTTGACAACATATCTGCTGTGTTCAACATGGGCTCAACTGTGATATGAACAATCTGAAGACTTTACGTCTCTTGGAAATATACTTAACAGGTAAATTGAAACTTATAGGTACAGATGAGTAGAAAAATCATGATTAATGGGTTAATAGATGAGTGTGTCTATGTTAAATTGGGGAAATAGATTCACATATATTCCCAAAGCCCCTGGGGGTGTTGATTTCATGAGGCCATCTACACATCTTTTTCATAGCCACAATTATGGCTGGCAATTCTCTGTGCTTAGTTATACGTCAGATCCTGTCCTATTAATTTTACATATATAAACTTCTCTAGGTCTCACTACATGTCTTCAAAGAAGGTGCTATTATTTATCTCTGTTTTGCACATTAAGAAACCGAGATACAGAGAAGTTAAGTGACTTGCTCTAGGTTACAAAGCTAGTAACAGTAGAACTTGGATTTGAATTAAGGGGAAAAAAGGTCTAAAGCTTGAACCAGTATTAAGCAAAATGCATTTTGATTCTCCGTATTAGGTCAGAGCTCCCAGTATGTGCACTCAAATCTCATCACAGCTCTAATTAATGCTTGTGTAATAAGTTGTTTAAAGCAAGTCTGTCTTTTGGAGTAGAATGTAATCTCCATGGGGTCAGGGTCCATGTCTTCTTCTTGGCCACTCTATCTTTAAACATCTGGTATGTTGCCTTGACCAGGACATCCATAAATGTTCATCAAATGAATGAGCTAACTATGAGCTCTCCTAGAGCAGGAATGGTGACTGTGTAGCTTTGAATCCTAGACAGTCCTATCCCATAGAATAAGTTCAAGAAACCCATTTTAGACTAATTCTCAACTATTTAATGACAGAGCTGGACTAAAATTTTATTCCACATTATTCTGTCTACCTTAAAAAAAATATAGGTATATAAATTCTAAAAAGGAAAAGGGGCAGGAGGTGGCAAGGATATGGGAAAGAGTTGACAGGAGGATTAGTTGAGCTATTTGCTCACTATTCCTCTTTATTCCAAACCAGCTTCACATTTTAATTTATTACACATTACATTTGAACATCTTGAGGCATATATTGAAAGCTTCTCTCACTCCCTCTCTTTCCCTCTTTTTCTCTCTTGGTAGATTATAATATTCACCTATTTGTATGACCCTTTTTTTCCAGCTTTCATTTTCTTTAAGTTCAGTATTTTCCATTTTCATGCAGTATAAATATTATGGGCAGTGTACCTGTCTTGGGACCATTTTTATTTATTATATTTGCAAAATTTCTGACTGTTGTAATGAGGGTTTCATAAGCCACATTTGCACTAGTACAGAGCAAGTAGGGATGGCAGTACTATTTTCCTGTTAATATTTCACTCCTTTCCTTCTGCCCATACTCATCTCCCACTCACCATCCCCAATAATATTCATTGATCTTCACCATTCCAGTAGGGAAAGAGAAATAACAAAGAATAACTAGAATGGTCTCACAACTCTGTACTTAATGAATGCCTGTATGAAATATTTGTTAGAGTCTTTTAAATAATTTTGGTAGAAAAAAAAATCTAAAATATTCTTTTAATGAACACATATATAGAAACAGTACATTAAAAGGATTTCAGGATGGTTAAGGTTTTTAAAGATATATTTTTAGTAAAGAAGTTGTGAACTTAAAAAGCAATCATGCACATGTGTGGAATTCCCATACAGCATCCCTTCACCAACACGCTACATTGTTGTGGAACATTTGCTACAAATTATGAGATAATATCATCAGACTATTACCACTAACTGTGGTCTATAGTGTATATTTGGTATATTTTTTCCATAACCCCCTATTTTTAACACAGTACAACTCTGGCATTGATGCAGGAGTATTGCAGTATTGTTGCTGACTATAGTCCATAGGTTACATTAATTGTATTTTTCCACTCTTATCACCTTGCAAGAGTGATATACATTTGTTCTCGTTTATAGAAGGACATTCTTGTATTTGTACTATTTACCACAATTATCATCCACCTTTGGGTTCACTGTGTTATTCAGTCCTTTGATTATTCTCTAGCTTCCTTTCAATTGACATTTGTATCACTAAAATACCCTTTTCAGCCACAAACCCATTTATAAACTGGCTATGCTAGTTCTACTCTCTATAATGTTACCATCAACACTATCAATTTCCATACTTGTACAGTGTCACAGCCCACCTCATGAAGGACACGAGTTGATAAGGCCACATGACCAAAGATCACACCTGGCATTTAGGAACAAGCTTTATTGGGACTACGAACAGGACAGACTCTTTGACAGTGGCTGGTCAAAGAATGAATGAAGTTTAGCGCTCTGCAAAAAGATGGGAAAATGAGGGGTGATATGTAAGGGGTTTCAGAACAAGGACATTCTTTAGGGTATGAGAACAGAGTTTCTGCTAGGGTCATGTGAAGCATACACAATTGGTCTGGTGATGTTTTCACTATACTCATAGGAAGGACATTTATCAAGGATGTTTACTGCTTTGGGAAGATTATATTTTACAATAACATCTATGCATTCTTTCCCCTCTGGGGAGGATTGTTAACCTTTAAATTATGTCTAGGTCATGCAGGCAGCTATGTGCTGAGGACTTAGAGGGGACCCCTGGGTTCCCACAATCCACCCCCAAGTAGCAGGCTACATTGACCATAAGACAAGCATTGCATCCACATTCCACAGCAACAGTATAAAAGACAACAGCTAAAGCCATTATATGTCTTTCAGTGACAGTTACAGTTTTACCTAGCACAAATATGACCAATGGGTAGAACCACCAGGGTGCATGCTTTACTCTATATCTAGCCTTAATAGTAAAATTACACAACTTGGGGGTAGCTACCCCACATCAGATTCCCTCTTGTCATTCCATGCAGACAGGAACAATGCAATCTATGGTGACAGACTCAGGCATTAACAATCCTAAACCATTATAGACAGTACATCCTAAGAAAGGCCTAGGCTTTTTTCACCTGTTCCCTTACAAGGGAAAAATATAACAAGTCTCATTGAAAGATGGCAGCTGAATCTCAGTCTTAAAATGGAAGGTCTTGTTCCAAACTTGTCGATGGGCTGTATTCTGCTATGCCAGCAAGGTGTTCCACACTGGCCAAGTTGCAGGGGTTACGGTCCAAGGAAGGCCAATAGCACCCAGGGATGGTAAGTCTGTGCAAACCCAACATTGGTTCATTTGTAGGCATGGGTTACTGCTGAAGTCCACTGTAGAAAGGTATTGGCTAGGGCACTACGGTGAAAAGAAAGATGTTTATGGGGAACAATAAGGGGCAGATGGTGCTTGTCTAACAGTATACAAGCAATAGTTTCATTAGTGGATAACAAAGTACCAGATAGGGCAGTCCTATGCAGAAGCTTCCAATACCACATATTTCCCCTCTCTAAATTCTCTGAGTTTTCTATGGTGACCTCAAAAACTAGTTTAGGCATAAGGAGAATCCACGCAGACACACATAGGGCTCCAGCGATTATGACTTTATTCTGACTAGTCACTTTCCCTGTTTCCTATACTAACCCCTCAGAGAGTTCACACCCTTATTCTTAAAGGATGATGGTCATTTTTCTGTAGCTACTTCCTGCTGGTTAGAGGGAGAAGACCCTGACTAATGAGGTGTGAAATTTTCTCACTATTCTATTGAGGATGAAGGAAGGTGAGTTTGGCACATGATTGGAAGTGGATGAAATCCCCACATGACTAATATCTTGTTTTGGAAGGCATTGATTCTGGAAGAAATAAAGTTTATTAGAATTTTGAAGATACCATGGTCTTACTAAAAAGATAAAGAAAATGGTGGTAAGGGCCCCAAAAAGGAGGCCAGCCATGACACACCGGACCATGGGAATGAGAAAGGCCAGGTGCCTCTAGAGGCTACATCTTCCCAAAGCTGATGGGCTTGATCTTTTAAGTTTCAACTGCTATCTAGGAAACTGCCACACACCGTGGTTGTGCTTAAGACAGCTAAGAGAGGTATAAGGAGAGGCACTGTGGTACACATAAATTCACAAAGACAATATAGGTAGACTTCCAGGAAAATGGTGATAAAGTAGGTAGGCAGAGTCTGATCCTCTTTAAGGACTTATCTAAAAGACCTGCTTTGGATATATGTAGGATGGGAAGGTGCTCTGAGTCATCTAGGATGGTACTGGAAAGATAAAGAAGCCAAAGGAAAACCATAAGTTTCTCGCCCCATGGCTGGAAATGGCACATATATTCCACCCTTAGGGCAAGTAGCCTCAGTCTCCCTGGTTTGCTACTGCCAACGGACTGGGAGGGGGTGTTCCCTGAGAGGAAGAAAGGTCTGCCAGAGGGTGGAGTGTGGCTTCTTTATGGTGAGTTTGACCAGCTGAGCCCCCTTTGACTGGCAGAGGGAAGGGGGGATCTGCTCAGACAGGCTGTCATACCCAGGGACCCAGGGAGAGAAAGCAATTAAATTAGAGAGGGGGCTGGGACAGGCGCCTAATCAGCAAGACTCTAGTAAGCTGTAGATGTCTAAAAGTCTAAAAATGCCTGGGGAAAGGGGACAGATAGTGCTTTGAAGACTAACTAACCTAGCTCAGTGGAGGAATTCTAGCCTTGCATATACAAGGCCTCTGGTTCAATTCCTTGGCCAGTAAAGAGAATGATCCACCTAATTATCAGGCATTCAGCTGATACCTTATGACAGGGAACATATAGACATTCTTTTTGTTTTAGGCTTTCTTGGATCTGTTGGTTTTTTTCCTTAAGGTTCCTTTCTTATTTTTATGTTTTAAAATTTTTATCGCTAAAACCGGATACATCACTTGCAGAGGGCAGGCTGCAGGGTGATTCACTGATGAGCACTGGCAGCCTGAAAAGCTCCTTAGGGGCCTAAGAGGGAAGGATGTTTTCACTTGGTTGTCCAATGCTCAAGACAAACAGAGAATGCTGAAAGCAGCAAGAGAAAAGACATCCATCATATACAAGGGAAGCTTGATAAGATTAAGTACTAATTTTTCATATGAAACCATGGAGACAAGAAGGCAGTGGTATGACATAGTTAAGGTGCTAAAAGGAAAAAAAAAAAAAAAACCCAAAAAACTTCCAGCCAAGAATTCTCTATCCAGAAAAGATGGCATTCAGAAATGAGAGTTCAAAATATTCACAGATAAACAGAATTTAAGAGAGTTTGTCAGTAAGAAACCTGCCCTTCAAGAAATTCTTAAGGAAGTTCTGCAGTTGAAAGGAAAAAAACCAGAGAGAGAGAGAGGGTTGGAGGAGAGTGTAAGAATAACCAAAAAAGATAAAAAGAGAAATAAAAACAATATATGGCACACATAAACTTAAAGAAAATATTAATGTAAATAACTCCTTGAGAGTAATAACACTGAATCCTAATGGATTAAACTCTCCAATCAAGAGACACAGATTGGCAGAAGGGATAAGGAAATACAACCCATCTATATGCTGTCTACAAGATACCCACCTTAAACCCAGGGATGCAGGGAGGCTGAAAGTGAATGGTTGGAAAACAAATTTACAAGCAAACAATAACCAAAAGAAGATGAGAGTAGCTATACTAATATTGGACAAAATAGACTTTAAATGAAAAACTATTTTAAGAGACAAAGAAGGACACTATATATTAATAAAAGAGGAAATCTATCAAGTAGAAAGAACAATCATAAACATTTATACACCTAACTGGGGCACCTCAAAACACATGAGGCAAACATTGGAAAAACTAAGTGGAGAAATAGATGCCTCTACAATTATGGTGGGGGATTTTAATAAAACTTTACCCCAGTTAGACAGAGCATCTCAACAGAGAATCAATAAAGAAACAAAAACCTTGATTAAAACATTAGAGGATCTGGACCTAATACACATATACAGAACATTACACCCAAATACAGCAGGGTATACATTCTTCTTGAGTGCACATGCATCATTCTCCAGGATAGACCACATAATAGGTCACAGAACAACTTTCAATGAATTCAGAAAGGTTGAAATTATACAAAGTAATTTCTCTGACCACAATGGAATGAATCTGGAAATCAGTAAGGGGCAGAGAAAGAGATTAGGCACAAAGATATGGAAGTTAAACAACACACTCTTAGACAATCAGTGTGTCAAGAAGGAAATTGCAAAAGAAATCAGTAACTACCTTGAAATGAATGAAAATAACAACACAACATATCAAAACTTATGGGGTGCAGCAAAAGATGTACTGAGAGGGAAATTCAAAGCCATAAATGACTATACTAAAAAAGAAGAAGGAACTAAAATCAAAGACCTAACAACCCACCTGGAGGAACTAGAAAAAGAACAACAAATTAACCCCAAAGGAAGTAGAAAGAAGGGAATAACAAAGATTAGAGCAGAGCTAAATGAAATTGAAAATAAGTAAGCACTGGAAAAAATAAACAAAACCAAAAGCTCGTTCTTTGAGAAGATTAATAAAATTGTCAAATCCTTAGCTATACTAACAAAGAAAAAAAGAGAGAAGATACAAATATATAAAGTAAGAAATGAGGAAGGGGATATCACCACTGACCCCACTGAAATAAAGAATAGCATAAGAGGTTACTTTGAAAAATTGTATGTCAACAAGAATGATAATTTAGAGGAAATGGACAAATTCTTAGAAACACACAAGCAGCCTACATTGATGAAAGAAGAATTTGATGAACTCAACAGACCAATCACAAGCAACGAAATTGATTAGTAATCAAAAATCTCCCAACTAAGAAAAGCCCAGGACCAGATGGCTTTGCACGTGAATTCTACCAAACATTCCAGAAAAAACTAATACCAATCCTGCTTGAACTCTTCCAAAAATTAGAAGTGTAGGGAACATTAACTCATTCTATGATGACAACATCACCCTAATAACAAAGCCAAAAAAAGATGCCACAAGAAAGGAAAATTATAGACGCTCTCAAATGAACCTAGAAGCTAACATCCACAGCAAAATACTTGTTAATCATATTCAAAAATATATCAAACGAATTGTACACCATGACCAAGTGGGTTTCATACCTTGTATGCAAGGATGGTTCAAAATAAGAAAATCAATTAATGTAATATATCACATAAACAGATCGAAAGAAAAAAATCACATGACAATATCTATAGATGCAGAAAAAACAGACAAAATACAGCACCTTTTTTCTGATAAAAAACACTTCAAAAGAGAGGAATAGAAAGAAACTTCCTCAACATGATAAAGGGTATGTATGAAAAACTCACAGCTAACATCATATTCAATGGTGAAATCCTAAAAGCTTTCTCTTTAAGATCTGAAACACGACAAGGATGCCCACTGTCACTGCTCCTATTTAACATTGTGTTAGAAGTACTTCCTTGTGGACTTAGGCAAAAAAAAATATATATATATATAAAAGACATCCAAATTGGAAAAGAAGAAGTAAAAATTTCACTATTTGCAGATGACGTGATCTTATACCTTCAAAGCCCTGAGAAATCTATAACAAAGCTTCTAGAGCTTATAAATAAGTTCAGTAAAGTGGCAAGTACAAAAAATCAGTAGAATTTCTGTACATCAATAATGAACAACTTGAGGAGGAAATCAAGAAAAAAATCCCTTTTACAATAACAACTAAATGAATTAAATACCTAGGAATAAATTTAACTAAAGATGTAAATAACTTTAATGCAGAAAACACACAACACTGTTAAAGGAAATCACAGAAGACCTAATAAGTGGAAGAACATTCCCTGTTCATGGATAGGAAGGCTAAACATCATTAAGATGTCTGTCCTACCCAAACTGATTTACAGATTTAATGCAATCCCAATAAAAATTACCACAGCAGTTTTTATTCAACTGGAAAAGCTAACTATGAAATTTTGGAAATGCAAATGACCCCAAATAGCCAAAGACATTGAAAAAGAAAAATGAAATTGGAGGAATCATGCTACCTGACTTTAAAACATACTACAAAGCTACAGTGGTCAAAAATGCATGGTATTGGCACAAGGACAGACATACTGATCAATGGAACCAAACTGAGACTTCTGATATAGATCCTCGCATATACAGTCAACTGATATTTGACAAGGTCACCAAGCCCATTCAACTGAGAGAGAATGACCTCTTCAACAACTGGTGCTTGCAGAACTGAATATTCATATCCAAAAGAATAAGAGAGGAAAACCATCTCACACATTATAAAAAAATTAACTCAAGATGGATCAAAGATCTAAATATAAAAGCCAAGACCATAAATATCTTGGAAAATAATGTAGGGAAACATCTGTAGGATCTTGTATTAGGAAATGGTTTCATGAACTTTACACCCAAAGCATAAGCAATGAAATAAAAAATAGATAAATGGAACCTCTTCAAAATTAAAAACTTTTGCACCTCAAAGGAGTTTGTCAAGAAAGCGAAAAGGCAGCCTACTCAATGGGAGAAAATATTTGGTTACCATGTATCTGCAAGGGGCCTAATATCAAACATATGTAAGAAATCCTACACCTCAAAAATAAAAAGACAAACAACCCATTTAAAAAATGGGCAAGAGATTTGAATAGACACTTCTCCAAAGAAGAAATATAAGTGGCAAAAAAGCACATGAAAAGATGCTCAACATCACTAGCTATTAGGGAAATGCAAATCAAAATTTCAACGAGATATCATCTTATACCCATTAGACTGGTGGCTATATATAAAAAAAGAGGACTACAACTGTTGGAGAGGATGTGGAGGAATGGAAACCCTTATCCACTACTGGTGGGAATGTTGAATGGTGTAACCATTGTGGAAGACATTTTGGTGGTTCCTCAGGAAGCTAACTATAGAACTGCCATATGATCCAGCAATCCCACCACTGGGTGTATACCAGAAGAATTGAAAGCAGGGACACAAACAGATATATGCACACCTATGTTCATAGTGGCATTATTCACTATTGTCAAAAGTTGGAAACAACCCAAATGCCCATCTACATAAGAATGGATAAACAAATTGTGGTATAACATACAATGGAATATTACTCAGCTGTAAGAAGGAATGCAGTGTTAACACACAAGATAACATGGATGAATCTTGAAGAATTATTCTGAGTGAAGTAAGCCAGGCACTGAAGGACAAATATTACATGACCTCACTCATATGGATCGAGCAAATTGAGTAGACTCACAGAGCTAGAGTCTGGAAGATAGGTTTACAGGATACAGAAAGGAAGAAGAAGTTTGTGAGCCAATGCCCATATGAGCAAAATCTATGAAAAGGTGGAAGTGTGTAGTTGTGCTGTGGATGGGCATGACAGTGGTGCAGTGATACTATTGGGTTGGGTGGTGCTGGTTTGTAAAGGGAGTAGGGTAGGGAGTGTGGACTGGACTGTCCATGGAACTAGGGAAATGGAGCAGGTGAATTCTGGGGATTTGCAGGTATGCGGTTGAAACTACAATGTTGGGAATGTTCTTTTGGCAATATGGCAGGGCAGGGTTACTGGTTTAGGGTGTTGGAGCTGGGGGGTATTTGGGACAAGGTGCACATGGAGCAGGCTTCTAGGGAGTGTGTAAGTGTCCATCTTGTCATAATAGGTTGTATCAGTGGGTGGAGACTCACATAATGAATGGGAAAGTGTTAGGCTTCCATCCTGGGGAGTCCTGCTATGTTTTCAAATACAAGGGCGGGAGTCTCTTGAGAGCATAGGCAGTGCCTAATAAGGGAGGACAGGCCAGTATGTCAAGCCTTCAATGTTGTTGCAAGTAAATATGAATCTTATTCCTCAAGGAGTGAAGCTTGGTGGTTTCTGTGGGTCCTGAGGGGAAGGGAAGAGGGAGGGAGTAATAGAATAGATGGAACATGGGGCATTTTGGGGTTGATGGAATTGTTTTACATGATTTTGCAATGATGGATGCAAACCATATTAAAGTTCATCAAAATTTATACAAGTGTATGGTCTGAAATGTAAATCATAATGTAAATCATTGATCATGGTTAGTAGCAGGGTTTCAATATTTGTACCATTTGTAACAAATGTATCATCCACATGTAAAATGTTTTTAATAGGGGAAAGAGGAATAGGGGAGGATGTAGGGTATATGGGGAATCTGCTATATTCTGTACATGACTTTTCTATAACTTAAAACTTCTTTGAAGAGAAAATGAAAAAAAAAAAAAATAAGACCCTGAGGGAATAAGCAGAAGAAAATGTCACTGTATATACAAGACAACTGATTTTACAGTGATGAAAGACATAATGTCCAAAAATTTTTTTAAATTTCATATTTAAAATTATTTTTTATTATATCAAATTTATTAAAAAAATTTTTTTTGTATTTTATTTGTTATTTTTAAAACCATCATTATTATTTCATTTTCTTATTAATGGTATTTGGTTATTTTGTTGGCACATTCTTGAATAAGTTTTGGATCACAGAAATGTCACAACTGCAGCAGGGGAGGATCATTGGTGTGGGTTGTCAGTGATGGGGGATGCATGGGATGAGGTTCACCTGGGACATACCTATAAGGCATATGAATGTGTTCAAATTTTCTTGGGACATTGTCACAGTGGGTGGAGATTCACACAATAACCTCAAAAACATTAAATTCCCATCCTAGGGAGCTCTGCCACATTCTCTAACTGGACAGCAAGAATCCCCCGAGAACAGGGGTAAAGACTAGTGAAGGAGGAAGAACCATTGATAGGCCCTTGATATTCATGACCATATTTACTTTTGAAATTGAAACTTAGCCTAGTATTATAGGGTGCCTAAGAGTTACCTCCTGAAAGCCCCCTTGTTGCTCAAATGTGGCCTCTTTCTAAACCAAACTCAGCATATAAATTCATCGCCTTTCCCCACCCACCCCCCATGTGGGACATGATCCCCCGGGGAATGAGCCTCCCTGGCATCAAGGAATCACTGCCAAGCACCAACTAGCATTGCAACTGGAAAAAGACCTTGAACAAAAGGGGGAAAAGGTAAAGACAAATGAGTTTATATGGCTAAGAGACTTCAAAGTGGGTCTGGAGGTCATTCCAGAGGTTATGCATATGCATGTCTCAGCAGGATCTCATTGACTGCCAAAGTAAATATTGCCTCAAATAGCAGGGCTCCTGAGGGATCTGGGGACATCCAGTCACTATAGGCAGGGCAGACAGCTCAGGAGTTTGGCACTGTGCCAGTGGGCCCTACTTTGGAATTTATGCTCCCCAGTGTTACAGAGTTGGACCCAGTTGTGGTTTGCCTACACACAGCTCTTCTGCTCCTTCTATTTGAACTTATAGTTAGTGTTGGAGTAGATAGGTGTATGTCCAAGAGACATAAATCTTTGGGCTGTCTCAACAGAGTTGCAGCACCTACTCTCCAGTTCATTGGACTCACCCAGGACAACTAACAAGGAAATGATGATGGACAATGACCATCTCAAGGAACAGAGAGAGAGTCTGCAACTGTAAGCAAGATAGTCCCATCCATCTGCCCCATGGGATCTAAGCCTCCTCTCAATTAGAGGTGGACTGAGCATCACCATCCCATATGGATTCCCATATGTGAGGCATATGGGAATCCCCTATATTTTTTATGCAACAATTATGTAATCTAAGTATCTTTTAAAAATTAAAAAGTATATTAAAAATTAAAACAAAACAAAACAAAAAAACAACAAAGACAATATAAGCAACAAGAAGATAAGCATATGGCAAGCAAAATAAAGACAATACTTATGAGAGCCATTCTTTTATCTTATAGGTACATTCATTAATTACTTAAAAAATTAAGTTTACAAAGACTTTTAACATGTTCAGTATCCTTCTGCATAAGGTACAGCACTTAATACTAATCAATGCATTAATCAATGAGCAAGTTCCTCTTTGAGCTGCCATTAATAGATCTAAGCTCCAGGTTTGCAATACCACACATGTTTTCTTTCCATGGGAGCAGGCTGTAATGCCAATTGTTCCTGTTTAGGTTCTACTCACATTACTCTGGTAATTATTGCTCCACTTGGTATATCCTTTACACAGCCAGCATGCTGCAGCACCATTGTCCCTTGGAGGGAAGCTCCAGTGTTTCACTGGCTTGGGGCATAGTGCCCTTTGGCATTATGAAACAAAGCCAGTCTGGAGGCAATATCCATTGTAAATATGGCCATATCAAACCATTGGCGGCTGCTGAAGCTGTCCAAAACTGCAACGTACTTTCCATCCACTTCAGGAGCCAGGTCCAGAGTTATGGTAGAAACTTTTACTGTTTTAGGGGTCATAGGGACCAACCTAGCCAATAACTCAAATGGAGAGGCACAATGCAGGTTACTGGAGGCCTGGTTTGAATGCACAAGAGAGTTTGAAAATACTAAATCTATCTCTTAACTTTTATATACTTTCTAAATACTTCCAATGCAGTTCATAACAAATTAAATGAACTTTATTTTAGTACTTTACTTTTTACTTTTACACCTTTACCAAGATTATGTTAATCAGCAGGCAAAATATAACATAAACTTCTCCTTTGCTTTCCCTTTAAATCCCTTTTTGTTTATGATAGGGTGACTGCATGCTCTTTTGGAGAAGCATCAGAGCTAAACAGTGTAACCTGGAGATTTTGATTGTTTTCATAGCATCACATTTTTCTAAGAATAGCTAAAGCAATAACCAACAATATCACCATGCAGATTAGTATTAAGAGAATAGACATTGAGAACTTTAAAAATGTTTAAGAATTTTTTATACAATCCCCAAATATGTAATTAAATCATACATTTAATTTCTTTTTATGTTTCTCTTTTAGAAAGATGCTGTTTACTGCAAAGAAACTTCAGCAGCACTGGAAGAAAACTAATTTTTTTTTTCTTTTTACTTTAACAGAGAGAGAAAGTCAAGTTTTAGTTTTACATCAGTATAGCATTTGGTAAACAAATCTTAGTTAGCATAAGTCATAATAAATTGAGGTTGTCCAACAGGTTTTTTGTTTCTGCTATAAAGTTACCTTTAGTTATAAAATATTAATTCCTAAATTTCTACTTAATAATGATTTCCCAGAATCAGTCACATTATAATTTTTCAGTTTAGAAAAGGCTTTTACAACTTCCCATAACTATCCATAACTGCATAGACTATAGTTACTTCATCTCAAGACAAATTTCACCTTTACAAAACACATTCTCTTACTTAATGCTACCTTCTACAATACCTTCTACAACTTTCTATATTCATTCAAGCCTTGTCTTACATATTTCCACCCTAATTTTATGAAAACCAATGGTCTTATCTTAGGGTAAAGCATATTCCCTTAAACAAACTTATCAAACTTTAGTCAACATTGACTATGGATTCACTTCCAAAAACCTTTTGCTTCTATCTATATTCTTTTAAGTCTCATATCCTTCATTCTGTTCTGTGAGGAAAAAGAAACTTCATTTCAATTTAGACAAAAATATTTTTAAAAAGAGGTTTGTAATAATTTCATTAGCCAAAAACTTACAATTTTCATCATCTTAAAGATCTAACATATAATGCTGATTTATTTTATGAGTATCCTATAAACCTTGGGAGATTACACCCAAGCTAAATAAAATTGAAACTATTATAGTTTATGCAAGAAATGTTCTTTCTTCCTCCATAGAAGGCTAAAATTTCTTTTTTTATTTAATAAAATTCTAAAATTGTGAATAACCTTAAAAGCATATTGACTGCCAAGTTCTGGAATATTTTATAATTGTTTAATTTGTTTAATCATAATTTAGAAAAAATATTTTCATAGCTTTCAAGGACTTTTTCTTTACTTACTTAAATGTGGACATTGAATTATTACTGTCATCTCAAAAGCTGTTACAATTTAATTGGGAAATTACAGAACAGACTATGCAAAACAAGGTTTATTCTGTAATATCCCCTCTATCATTTCAATTTCCAGGCCTAGTAGACAGAATTCTAGGCTAAACTGACATCTCTCCTGTCTTTCCACACCCAGTCCATTCCTTATTTCTTCAACTAGTTTTAAAGAGTCAATGGAATTCAGTCAAGCTTAAGAGATGACCCTGGGGGCATGATAGGCTATAGAACGATTATGGGAGAATTCAGGATAAACTTTTTAGTTTCTTTACTTTAAATGGTTTCTTTATTCAGATACTATGTGACTTTTTTATCCTGTTTGACTTCTCCAATTTAAGCTTCAGGAATACTCATTTACCTATTTAAGGGCTCATTTAATTTTTATCAATTTGAATAGAGCTCGTTTAAGAATTTTCATTTGTTAATTTAATATTACCATCCAGAGTTATGCAAATATACACTGAACAAACAAACACAAAAAAGAGTTAAGACACACCAACAGAAACATAAGGCTCATTAATTTGACTCATAATTCTCACTCCTTTCATATGGTTGTGTTCAAGCTCTCCATCATTTCACATCTCTAATTTTTACTGCTTTTAAGATTTCCTCTGGAATCAATGTTGCCTGTAATATGCAAGCTTATTCTTGGAAAGATTTTAATTAGTGATCAGCAACCAGTTAGGAATACTTTAGCAGTATAAATATAGTTAAACACTAATTTAGCAGTTTGGAAAGACATTTAACACATATATTCTGGATTACTCTTCAGGAGTACACTTAGATGGAATCAAAGTTCAGGGGTAAGCTATTCATTCAAAACTGAAGTTCTTTTTAACACCTTGATTATAATTCTGATCAAAATAAAATGTGAAAAAAAACTTAAACATTGACAAAATTACATCCCATTAAATTCTTCTCTTTTCCTTATTTAAGCACAGCTGCTCTGCTACCTGCTTAAGTACAGCCAGCAAACATGTTGAAGTTTTTAAGGCATCCCCATATTCTCTCAGCTGTCCCTGCTTGTCCAGGAGGGCAGCCACACCTCCCTACATGGACATTATATGCCAACTCGGGATTTCCTCCACAGAGTCTCCTTTCTCTCAGCCCATGCCTGTTAATTCCGGTGGCCCGTTGGTCTCATGGCTGGCTCACCAACTATTACAACCTAACTCATGAAGGGCAAAAGTTGGTGAGGCCATGAGACCAAAGAGCAAATCTGGCATTTAGTCAGACATAAGCTTTATTGGGACTTATGAACAGGAGAGATTTCTTTGATTGTGGCTAGTCAAAGAATGAATGAAGTTAGTGCTCTGCAAAAAGATGAGAAAATGAGGGGTGATATGTAAGAGGTTTCAGAACAAGGAATTCCTTAGGGTATGAGACCACAGTTTCTGCTAGGGTCACATGAAGCATACACATGGGTCTGGTGATGTTTTCACTACACTCATAGGAAGGACATTTATCAAGGACGTTACTGCTTTGGGAAGGTTATAGTTTACAATAACAGCTATGCATTCTTTTCCCTCTGGGGAGGGCTGTTAACCTTTAAATTATGTCTAGGTCATGCAGGCTGCTATGTGTTGAGGACTTAGAGGGGAGCCCTGAGTCCCAACATACAGTCATGTTAATTATAAACATCATTACCTCTTCTCAGCCTTCTTATCTCCTAATAACCTACACTCTAGATTTTGCATTTATTCTTCGTATTTAGTACATATTAGTGAGAACATGCACTATTTGTCCGTTTGTATCTGGCTTACTTCACTTAGCATAATGTCTTCAAGGTTCATCCATATTATCATATGTGTCCCAATTTCATTTCTTCTTACAGCAACATAGTATTCCATAGTACATATATACCACATTTTGTTAATACATTCATCAATTGATGAACGAACACTTGGGTTGTTCCCATCTTTTGGCAATTGTGAATAACACTGCTATGAATATCGGTGTGCAAATTTCTGTTAGTATCACAGTTTTCAGTTCTTATAGATATATTCCTAGTAGAAGGATTACTGGATCATAAGTCAGTTCTATATTTAACTTCCTGAGGAACTTCCAAACTGTCTTCCACAGAGGCTGCACCATTTTATATTTCCACCAACAATGAAGTAGTGTTTCTATTTCTCCACATCCTCTTCAGCATTTACTGTTTTCTGTTTTTTTTTTTGTTTTTTTTTTTTTTTTAATTATGGCCATTCTATGAGGTGTGAGATGATATCTCATTGTCATTTTGATTTGCATTTTCCTAATAGCTAGTGATATTGAACATTTTTCCATGTGCTTTGACCATTTGTATTTTCTCTTTGGAAAAAGGTCAAAATCTTTTGCCCGTTTTTTAATTGGATTGCTTATTCTTGTATTGTATTCTTTATATAGAATGGGAATCAAATGCTTATTGGATATGTGATTGCCATATTTTCTCCCATTGAGTGTGCTGCTACTTCACCTCCTTGACGAAGTCCTTTGAAGCACAATTGTGTGTGAGTTTGAGGAGGTCCCATTAATCCATATTTTCCTTCATTGCTCGTGCTTTGGGTGTAAGGTTTAAGAATCTACCACCTACCACCTGGTCTTGAAGATGTTTCCCTATATTTTCTTCTAGAAGCTCTATGGTTCTTGCTTTTATATTTAGGTTTTTGATCCATTTTGAGCTCATTTTTGTGTCAGGTCAGATGTGAGACAGGGGTCCTTTTTCTTTCTTTTGGATATGGATATCTAGTTCTCCCAGCACCATTTGTTGAATAGACTGTTCTGCCCCAGCAGGGTGTGTTTGACAGCCTTGTAAAAAATCACTTGACCATAGACGTGAGAGTTCATTTTGATGGTTCATTTTAGAACCATCAATTCAGTTCCATTGGTCTATGTGTCTATCTTTATGGCAGTACCATGCTGTTTTTACTACTGTAGCTGGGTAATATGATTTAAAGTCTGGAAGTAAGATTCTATCAACTTTGCTCTTCCTTTTTAAGATGTTTCTGGCCCTTTGGGTCCCTTTTACCCTTCCAAGTAATTTGATAATTTTGTTTTCCATTTCTTTAAAAGATGCTGGTGGAGTTCTTAACAGGGTTTCATTAAATCTGTGTATCAATTTGGGTAAAATTAACATCTGAACAGTATTTAGTCTTCCAATCCATGAGCATGGACTGTTCTTCCATTTATTTAGTTTTTTAAATTTTTCTTTAGTAATGCATTGCAGTTTCTGAATACAAGTGCTTTATGACCTTGGTTAGTTGATTCCTAAATATTTGATTCTTTCAATCACTATTATGTAGATTCTTTTTTATGACTTCCTCCTCAGTTTGTGCATTACTAGTATAAAAACACTACAATTTTTGTGCAATAATCTTTTATACTGCCACTCTGCTGAAATCATTTTAGCTCTAGCAGCTTTTGTTTAGATTTTTAAGGAACTTTCTAGGTATAGGATTGTATCATCTGTGAATAACAAAAGTTTTATCTCCTCCTTTACCATTTAGATGCCATTTATTTCTTTCTCTTGTGTGATTTCACTAGCTAGAATCTCTAGCACTATATCGACCAACAGTAGTAACAGTGGGCATCTTTGTATTGTTGAGGATCTCAATGGGAAATTTTTCAGTCTTTCATTTCATATAATGTTAGCTGTGAGTTTTTCATATATGGCCATTATCATGTTGAGAAATTTCCTTCATTTCCTATCTTTTGGCATATTTATATTAAGAAAGAATGTTGTATTTCATCAAATGCAATTTCTGCATCAATTGATACAATCATGTGCTTTTTCTTCTTTGATTGATTAATGTGTTGAATTTTCACTGATTGATTTTCTTGTGTTGAACCACCCTTGAGTGCCTGGTATAAAACCCACTTGATCAAGTGAATAATTCTTTTAATGTGTTGTTGGATTCAATTAGCAAGTATTTTGTGGAGGACTTTTGCATCTATATTCATTAGGGAAATGGGTCAGTAATTTCTTTTTCATAATATCTTTTTCTGGCTTTGGTATTAGAGTGATATTGGCTTCATATAATTAGTTTGGTAGTGTTCCTTCTTGTTTAATGTTTTTGGAAGAGTTTGAGTAAGATTGGTATTAAATCTTCTTTAAATGCTTGATAGAAGTCACCAATGAAACCTTCTAGTCCTGGGCTTTTCATTTTGGGGATTATTTGATGACTGTTTCAAACTCTTGTGCATTGTTTGTTGAGGTCTTCTATTTCTTCTAAGGTCAGTGTAGATTGTTTGTATTCTCCTAGGAATTTTTCCATTTCATATACATTATCTAGTTCGTTGGCATAAAGTTGTTCATAATATGTTCTTATGATTTCTTTTATTTCTGTGGGGTTGTCAGTAATAACATCCCCATTTTCATTTCTGATTTTATTTATTTGCATCTTCTGTCTTTTGTCAGTCTAGCTAAGAGCTTGTCAATTTTGTTAATCTTTTCAAAGAGCAAATTTTTGGTTTTGTTAATTCTCTCCATTGTTTTTTTGTTCTCAATTTCATTTATTTCTGCTCTGATCTTTGTGGTTTCATTCCTTCTGCTTGCTTTGGGAATAGTATGCTGTTCTTTTTCTAGTTCCTCCAGCTGTGTAGTTAGGCCATTGATTTTTGCTCTTTCTTCTTTTTAATGTAAGCATCAAGTGCTATAAATTTCCCTTTCAGAACTGTCTTCACTGTATCCCATAGGTTCTGATATATTGTGTTCTAGTTTCCATTCACCTTGAGATATTTGCTGAATTCTCTTGCAATTTCTTCTTTGTCCCACTGATTATTTAAGAGTGCTGTTTATTCTCCACGTATTTGTGTATTTTCTCTTTTTCTTCCAGTTGTTGGTTTCCAACTTTATTCCATTATGATCAGAGAAAGTGCTTTGTATAATTTTGATATTGTTGAATTCAATGAGATATTCTAACCCTGCCCTCATTTTTGAAAGACAATCTTGCTGGATATAAGATTCTTGGCTGGCAGTTTTTCTCTCACATAATCTTAAATACATCATGCCACTGCCTTCCTCCTCCATGGTTTCTGATGAGAAATCAGCAATTAATCATATTTGGTGCCCATTGTATGTGATGTACTGATTTTCTTTTGCTACTCTCAGAACTCTGTCTTTGGTATTTGATATTCTGGTTAGTATGTGTCTCAAAGTAGGTCTCTTTAGATTCATTTGGATGGGAGTACATTGTGCTTCTTGGACATGGATATGTATGTCCTTCAATAGGATTGGGAAATTTTCTACCATTATTTATTAAAATATTCCTTCTGCCCCTTTTCCTTCTCTTCTACTTCTGAGGCACCATGACACATATGTTTGCATGTCTTTTGCCATCACTTAGTTCCCTGGGACCCTGTTTAATTTTTTCCATTCTTTTCTTTATCAGTTCTTTTGTATGTTCACTTCCAGACACCATGTCTTCAAGCTCACTGATCCTTTCTTTTGCCTTCTCAAATCTGCTGTTATATGCCTCCATTGTATTTTCAGTTCCTTTTATTTTGCCTTTCATTCCAATCAGATCTGCTATTTTTCTATGAATGCTTTCAAATTCTTCTTTGTGCTCACAAAGTATCTTCTTAATATCCTTAATCTCTTTATCCATCTAATTGAATTTATTAAGAAGATTTGTTTGAACATCTATGATTAGTTTTCTTATCTCCTTTATGTCATTTGGAGGCTTATCTTGTTACTTTGACTTGGCCATGTCTTCCCATTTCTTAGTATGAATTCTAATTTTTTGTTGGTGTTTTGGCATCTGGCTAACTAGATGTGCTTATTCCAGGTGCAGTTTCTCTCTTTAGTTTAAGGCTTTTTTGCCCTTTCTTCCTTATTGGTTGCGTAGTAGGAGCTGAGGATGTAAATGGTATTGTAAGCTGTGGAGACTGAAGCTGCCCATGTTGCCCCAGGGACTGATGTAGCTTTTCCTACCTTTCTACTCTGCCAGGGGTAGGATGGATCTTCAGCTATATGTAGTAATCCAAGCCATGTAGGCCAAGACTCTGTAGTTGCCCAGAGAGATTGATGAAGCTTCACGTCCCTTCCTTCCCTGCCTGGGGCAGGGATGGAGCTGCAGGTGTGGGCAGCAATCTATGCCATGTGGATCAAAACTGACCACAGTTGACCAGGTAGAATAATGTAGCTCCTGCCCCCTTCTGCCCCTGCCAGGTATGGGGATGGACTCTCCAGAGTGCCCCAACAATCTAATCCATATGGGCCAAAAGTGTTTGCAGTTGCCCTGAGAGGCTAAGGGAGTACTGTCCCTTCTGCCTTTTAAGGGGTGAAGATGGAATCGCAGGCACCCATCAAATGAGTTTGTGTGGGACAAAAGCACCTGCAGTTGTCCAGAGAAGCTGAGAAAACAGAGTCCACCTCCTATCCTATTGGAGGACAGGGATGGAGCTACAGGTGTCCAAGTATCCAGTCTGTGTGGGCTGAAAATGCCTGCGGTTGCCCAGAGAAGCTGAAGAAACACCAACTCCCTTCTATCCTGTGGGAGGGGCAGGGATGGAATCAAAGACATTCAGCAAGCCATCCATGCAGGCTGAAAGCACTTGCAGTTGCCCAGAGAGGTTGAGGAAACACATCTCCTGTGCTTTCCTTTTGGGGGTGGGGGTGGGGATGGAGCCTCAGGTGTCCAACTATCCAGTCTGTCCCAGTCAAAAGCACCTGCAGTTTCTTGGAAAGGCTGGTGCAGGTCCAGCCAGCTTCCTCCCTGCTGTACTATGGGCTGGGGTTAAGGCTGCAATCTGATATGGGTGAAAAGAAGCCAGTCCTTAGCATCACTGTGATTTTCAATCAGCCCTGCTTTCCCTCATGCCGGGGGTGGAGTTAAAATGATGGCAACAGGCCTCTTTCTGACTTGAACAGGTTCGAACTTTAGGTTCTTACAATTGGTCTTTAGCCAGCCAAATTTACTAATCCATAACTGAAGTCAGTGCCCCACTGTCTCTTCATCCCCTGTTTTTGGGAAATGAAGCTTCCAATTCCAGCCAGTAGAAGATGGGCACAGATTTACACAGCACTGAGTGCTCTACTCATGAATCCTCACATCAGATGTGCAGTCTCTTCCTTCCATTCTTTCATGGATGTTGCAAGATACTACTCTTCTGGTCTTCTGGTGCCCCCAAACTGGTGATTTAGATAGCTCTGGGTGATTGCTAACTGCCCTGTAGGATGAGTTGACTTGGGCCTCCTTACTCTTGCCCCTCAAGGATTTTTTTCTTAAAAGAGATCTATTGTCATTAACGTTATTCAAAACATCCTTGAAAGGCAAATCAGCATCTCTACCCTAAATACTATGTCCGTTTTTTCTTTTTACTTAAGATCAACTGGAAGTTAGTGTTAAATTCATTGGTTGTTGCTTACAAATGTGTAGTCCCTGGAGTACTTAATGAGATAATAATTTTGACCTCAAAGATGTTACATTTCAAGCTATTTATTTGCATGTGTGTATTTGTGTATACAGATGTTGTCTCCTTTCTCTAGGGCAGATGGAGTGGGCTTTGTGGGAGGAGGGTAGAGTATTAGATGGATCAGAATGTTGAGGAGTCAATCAATAAGTACTATGCAGTATTATAAGATTCAGTGGTAACAATGAGGAAATGTTTAGTAATAATAAGGTGATTCTTACAGTTGGTACTTGAATTTTCATGAAAATTCTCTCAAGACATTGAGAATAAAAGGATATATTTTAGGATTGCATTATGAAACTATTTTTTTTTTCCTTTCCAAGTTGCACTAGCAATGTAAATAATAGCATAAACAATGTCATTAACAAATAGAGAAAAAAGGTATTAATAGAAGACAATTGGGAGAACATTCAGAAAAATCAAAGAGTTCATAAATGGCTTGGTCAGACCGCAAACAGTAAGGCCCAGAGAAAACAGAATGTCCCTATGGTCAAAATATTTCATATATTTTATTCCCAATGTGAAGATAATTTTAACAGTGGGAAACATTTTTAATCTCATTTGGGAATTAAAAAAAAAAAAAAAAACCCATTCAAATGTTTTCAGTCCTTATTCTTTCTGTGCAACTTTGGGGTTCTGATAGTGTATTTTTTAAGTTGGATTATAAGGGAACAAATGCTGTGGATAAGGTATTCTCTAACATTCAAGTTTTATGGTAATTATTTCTCATGGTAAATTACTAGATTGCATTCTGGTTTCTACTTGAATTTTGATTGCATTATAGTTGGCTTGATAATACCAGGATTCATAAACATCTCAAGGGCTTTTAAGGCAGGGAATTGGTTTTGGAATCAGACAACCTAATGTGCTCCTGGTTTCAGTAAACATTCTCTTGACTTGATAGTTCTATTATTTTTTGGATTAAGGTCTTTACTTTGAGAATCTGATGTAGACTATGGAAACTTTCTCCAAATACACACACACACACACAGACCCCTTACTTCTGCATACTACATTTTGTACCCAATTTCAAAGGGCTCTTGGAACCCTGTAGTTCATTCATGGATTTTGGAAGTAAGAACTTCCTGCCTTGCAGTAGTTTCTGCCTGTCGTTATTGAAAACTGTATGTACCGTTGAAAAACATGTTCTTAAATCTAATCCATTCATGTGGGTGTAAACCCATTTTGATGAAGTGACTTCACTTACAAAGGTGTGGTCCAGCTCAGTCAGGATGGGTCTGAATCCTATTACTAGAGTCCTTTATGAGCAGAATGAAATTTAGGCAGCAAGAAAGCCACAAGAAGTAAGAAGCTGAATATCAACGGCACCGGGAAGAGAAGGGAGAACCAGGAGACACTGCCGTGTGCCTTGCCATAAGATGAGCTAAGGACCATGTATCACCAGCAGCCAGCCCCAGAATGCCACAGTGTTCAAGGAAAGCATTACCTTGATGCCACCTTGATTTGGACTTCTTCCCAGCCTCAAACCGTGAGCAAATCAATTCTTATTGTATAACTGAACCCATTTCTTGGTATTTGAGCAGCCAAGGACAACTAAAACAGTGCCTAAGCCACTAAGGAATGCTTAAGACTTGATTCCTTGCCCATCTATTCCCAAAGAGGAGGATTGTTAATCTTTTTTGGTCCATAGTCCTGGGGGCTAGACTTCCAAAATGATTGAAAGGTTAAGCACAATTGAGTGGATTCTTTAGTCTCTTTCTTGCATGAAAATGGAGTAGGAAGAGCATTTCCTTTCTTTCTCTTATAAGAATTCTCTTTTCCCATTAGATTGCGTAAGATAAGTGTTGCTCCATTCCTCACTCATCACATAATTAATAATTGGGGCAAATCATCTGCATCTGTCTTTTACTCTTTTTATTGGTGAGATTTTTCTGTGTTTATCCTTCCCACACATGTTTTTTATACTTTTACTACATCTTAGTTTGCCATAGGGCTGCTAATACAAAGTAGCAGAAATGTGTATCAAAGCACCATCAGACTAGAGTAGACTTATTGTTACAGACTTTTGTGATTCTAACAATGGAAGAACTTTTGTCGTTGATGTGGAGGCAGTGGCCCCTGGAGGTTCTGGAGGGAGGGAAAGGGAAAAGAGGTGTAATATGGGGGCATTTTCAGGACTTGAGAATTGTCCTGAATGACAATGTAAAGACAGATACAGTCCATTGTATATCTTGTCATAATTTACAAAATTGTGCTGGAGAGAGTATAAACTACAATGTAAACTATAATCCATGCTTCATGGCAATGCTCCATTATGTGTTAATCAATTGTAACAAATGTACCACACTAATGACAGATGTTGTTAATGTGGGAAAGTGTGGGAGGGGTATGGAGTGGGGCATATGGGAATCCCCTGTATTTTTTATGTAACATTTATGTAATCTAAGTATCTTTTAAATAAATAAATAAGTAAATAAATAAATAAATATAAAGAAAAGAAAACAAACAAAACAACAAAGCACCATTAGAGATGCTTTCTCACCAAAGTCAGCTAATGGTAATCCTGGCAGCCTGCCACATGGCAATCAGGCATATAGCAGGGGTTATCTCCTTAACCTTGAGCTGCTCTATGGGCCCAGCCTCTCAGGGGTCTTCGTGCTTAAGGTTTTTGGCTGCTAGCGATCCTCGAGTCCTCTCTCACATAGCAGGGTCAAAAATGGTGGCTTCCTTTTTTCTCTGTGTGTCTCTGATGATATAAAACCCAGCAAAAGAGTGAAGACTCAACCTGAGTAATGCCTCACTGACAGGCCAATCAAAAGGGTCTCACTCCCACAGGAACGGATTAGTTAAAAAACATAAACCGTTTCTTTTTGGGATTCACCAAATGTACCTACATATATAGGTAAACATAAATAACAGCAAATAGTTATAGCTCTTTTACTATGCTAGTTACTACAATGGATGGCAGTCACACACACACACACAATTTAATCTTCACAAGAACCATTTGAGGTAGGTACTGCCACTATCCTGAATTTGCTTATTAGAAAACTGAAGCACAAAAATGTTACTTGCTCAAATTCACACAGCTAGGAAGTGGTGGCATCTGTCCTCAGAGTCTGTGCTCTTGTTTCTGCTTAATCCATAAAAGCATGAATGATATTTTTTGCCTGAAGGAATTCTTTTAACATTTCGTGTAGTGTGGGTGTTCTGGTGATGATTTCTCTCAGGTTTTGTTTGTCTGAAAACATTTTTTATTTCACTCATATTTTTTGTGAGATATTTCACTGGGTATAGAATTCTAGGTGGAATTTTTTTTTGCCTAGTATTTTTAATCTTCAATCTGTAGATGTATATTGTTCAGGTTTGGAAAAAATTGGGCCATTATTTATTCAAATATTTTTTGGATATTCCCCCTCCTTCTACTCTCCCTTGAGGACTCTTAGTGAAGTTGTCCCACATCTCTCTGATTCTCTTTTTATTTAAAATTTTTTCTCAGTGTATTAAATTTTGGGCAATTTCCATTGCTATGCCTTCTCTAATGTCTTCACTAATATTCACTAATATTTTCTTCTGTAATGTCTAATATGCTATTAATCCTACCAGTACATTTTTCACCTCAGATATAGTAGTTTTCATTTCCAGAAGTTCATTTTGGTTCTTTTTAATATCGTCTGTCTCTAATTAACTTTTTGAACAGGCAGAATAATGACTGTTTAAACGTTCTCTTCTAATTCTAATATCTATGTCAATTCTGGGTCAATTTCAATTGATTTATTATTCTCCTCATTACGATTTGGGCTTTCTTGCCTCTTTACATGCCTGGAAATCTTTTATTAGATGCCAGGCACTGTGGATTTTACATTTTCTGGTGCTGGATATTTTTGTATTTCTATAAATGTTCTTGAGTTTTGTTTTTAGTCACTTGGAAGCAGTTTGTTCATTTTGAGTCTGAGAAATCACAATAATGGTTTTTTCAGGTAGGTCTGGAGCAGTTCTCATTCTAGGATTAACCATGTCTTGTTACTGAGGCACAACTTTCCCATTACTCAGTTCAGTGCCCCATGGATTATTATTAGGTTAACACTCTGGCTGCTGGGAACAGGCACTGTTCTTGGCCCAATGTGAGCAAGAGACACTGTTGCTTTGAATCCTTTTGGAGCGTTCTTTCCCAGCCTTGGAAAACGTTCTCACATGCCTGCACTGATCAGTGCTCTGTTGAATATTCACAGGAGGAGGGTGCTGCTCTGCAGAGCTCCAAGGATTTCTCTCTGCTCAGCTCTTTCCTCCCTAGTACTCCTTGCTGCCTCAATCTCTCATGAATATGGCTCTCTTTCAAAAGTCAGGGAGCTCCCCAACTCTGTCTTCAGTTCCCTCTCTCTGTCGCAGCCTGAAAACTCTTTCGAAGCTCATCTCATTTGTTTCCTCTCCTTCAGGGATCACTGTGTTGCCTGATGCACAGTGACTTTAAAACAAGTTGTTTCAGATATTATGTCTGGTATTTTAATTGTTTCAGGAAGGAGGGAAAAGTGTCGCTCTGGCCCCTATTACTTTACCGTGTTTGGAAGTAGATGAACTGATGGCATTTTTTTTTTTTTTTTTTTAATTTTAACACTTTACATTTATTTTTCTTTCTGTATATATCCTTCCAAAACCTTTTTTCTAGTCACGTGTCAAGGTGTACTCCTGCTGATTCATTTAGACTTTGTTTATTCATTTTAACTGTTGTTTCATAGAAATATCATAATACTTATCATTCCTTTATTAATAACATGGGCATAATTTTTTATCAGTTGCCATTAGTACAATTGGGCACATCAAATGATTTTTTAATTTTCAGGTTTTTTATCTGTAAACTTTTGATATCAACAGCAGCATGATATAACATGATATAACATGTTCCATGTTGCTCACGAGCGGCCCGGTACACTGTAAGCACTCATTAATTCCTAATTCACTCCAACCTGCTTTTTTCATCTTTTTCCTATGATCTTATTCCCTTCCTCTCTCTTTATCTTGTTTTTCTGGATTCTCCAAACCAGGCTAACTGATTGTATTAATCAAGTAAGAAACTAGAATTCAGGAAATAGTCTTTTTTTCTTTTTATGAGCTAAAGAGTATGAGTAACAAAGATAATCCATGCAAGGCCACGGTTTGACTGAGCCTCGGAGTTTTTAAAGTTCTGGCCTTCAAGTACTCAGCTTTTTTCATCATAGTGGGAAACATGAGGAAGACCCAACGGAAAGGTTGCAAATAGTAGTTAAAAGCATTTCAGTTCCTTGGAGAGGGCACTGAATCATATTGCCAAGTTGAGCAGAGCCTACCTTTCTCTGTAACTGTCTAATTTGTTCCTGGAGGGACTGATTCTTTTTACATTTTGGAAACCAAATCTCCATGGGTAAACGTGGATTTTTTCTGACTTTTTTTCTTTTCCTCTCAATTTCATCTAAATTGTCCTAAATCAGATCAAAGGGGAAATGAACCTGTGCATTAACCTATACAATTGCAGTAGCTTCCTAAGTAGTTTCCCCACTGCCTATGTTTTCTTCCTCCCACCCATCCTGCATTTTGTTGCTGGACTGGTTCCTTAAGTGACCCTCATAGACATGGATGATTCCCCACTTCCTCTTGAATCGAGCACGAAAGTTTTAAGCTAGTTTTCAATACCTTTCACAGGAGTCTCTATAATATACCTTTCCATATTTTGTCCAGTGCTGCCTTTCTTGTAGTCTTCATTCCAACCAAATGAGACTGCCCACTCAAGAATCCTGCAAATGGTTGTGGCAGTCTGTGCACTGCACAAATGCAGAGGCACAAAGGGGCTGAAAGTCAGCCTTCTCTTTTGCCTAGCTAGATGCTTTTGAAAGTTGTGTCTCCTCAAAGTGGGTGTCTTTGTCTAAATTGCACAAAAATGAGATAAGGGCCTTTGATGGCCCTGTTAATACAATATTCACCAAATACACCTTACTGTGTCCTATGTCTGCATCTCTGGTGATACTTATCACCTTCTATAGATGCCTTGCTGCCTTTTATACCTAGTGAATTCTTCCTCATTCAAGCTGCTGAAACTCTCAAATATTTACCAGTCCCATTTGGCCTCATATTTTTAATGTACTCTCTGGTAATTTATTTGTGACTCTCTCTCTTAAATCTTTATTCTCTTGGCTTCTATGCCATGTCTTTTTCTTTGTTTCTTTTCCTTTTAAATCTCTGACTAGTCACATTTGGGCTTCTCCTGAATTCCCCCCACACCACCTCATAGCCTTACCCTTAAATGTTATTATTCTCAGATTTTGGGGATTTGTCTTTTTCTATGCCTTCCCTTTATATTCTTTGTAGCAGTTTGGCATTATTTATGAATTACAAAAGTAGATATTGGATTATGTTTGTGAACTGGTCTTTTCCTCCAGGCTTATTAGATTATATTGTATTCAGAGGTTTCACTTTTACCTGATTAAATAATGATTAAGGCTTTGATTGAGTCATATCAATAGGACACTGAGTCCCCACCCTTTTGGTGGGTGGGACCTCACAGAGAAACCATACTGAAGAGAAGGGAGGTTGGAGTTTTGAGCTGAGACTGGGGAATTAAACACATGGGAGAAAGCAGAGCAGCTGAGCTGGGAGAGAAACGAGCCCTAGGAAGAGAGGAACCCAGGAGGCCTGAACCCTTGCAGATATCAGCAGCCATCTTGCTCCAACACATGGCAATAGACTTTAGTGAGGGAAGTAACTTATGCTTTATGGCCTGGTAACTGTAAAAGTTCACACCAAATAAATACCCTTTATAAAAACCAACAGATTTCTGGTATTTTGCATTAGCACCCCTTTGGCTGACAAATACATTCTCTTTAGTTGATCTCATTTTCTGGCATGCCTTCAACTCTCATATACTTTACCTCTAAAATCTAAATTAATGATCCTGACATCTTTCTTGAGTTCTAGACCTGTATCTCCAACTGCCTATTTATTCATCTCTTCTTGCAAACATCTATTAATCAGCATGTCTAAGGTAAATTGAGTATCCATATGCAAACCCTCTTATCCATCTGTATTCCCTATCTCAGTTCTCAGCAACACCATATACTGATCTCCCAACTTATTTTTCTAGTTATCCTGTTTCTCCTCACCACTCTTTCGGTCAACCAATCATTAGGACAATTCTACTTTAATGTTTCTCATAATATTTCCTTATGTTATTGCCTCAGTTCCAAAATTTATATCTTTTAGCTAGACTATTGCATAACACTCCTAACTATTGTGTTTCTTGTACTTCTCAATATTTCAATCCATCCTCCACATTACTGCCATAGTTAGTTTATCTTATTACCACCCCACCCCCAGAATTCAATTAAGATAAAAAGGTACTGCTAGTAGAGTGCCCACCTTCCTAAACATTGTGCTAGACAGTTCACATATAGTTGTCATATGAAGTGCATGGTAATACTGATATGAAGATAATATGTTATAGAGCAAGAAAACAAAGCTCAGAGAAGTTAAACAATTTCCCACATGGTGGTGGCAAAGAAGTTTCAAAGACAAGTTATTCTGATTACAAAGCCCTCTATCTTTCTTCTGAACCTTACTGCCTCTTCAGAGATCCGAATCTGTAATTCTAATATTTTGTGTTCTGAATGGTCTTGCCAATTCACTTAAGTTAGAGATAATAACAATAATGACAATATAAAACTCATAGGTTTTTTTCTCAAGAAAAAATGAAATATTAATGAAAGTACTTGCAAATAGTAAATGCTATACACATGTAAGCTATTATTGCAGATCGTTTGAGGCCCTGGTGTTATCTATTTTTGAAATATTTCTTGCTTTGTCAAGTTGGACTGATTCTTACCTCTTCAATGTATTCATTGTCCCTGGTGCATATTACAGATTTTACCATACTTAATTTTTTTCTCCACATAATTATGAGTTTTTTCAGGGCAGAGGCTGTGTTTCAGTCATTGATGTACACCTAGCACCTCGTGTGGTGCTTTGTTCTTAAACTTAACCTGTTCCTGTAGGTGTGAACCATTGTAAAATATGATGTCTTCAAGATGTTATTTCAGGGAAGGTGTGGCCTAGCTGAACCAGGAAGTCTTAATCCTATTACTGAAGGCCTTATAGGAAGGTTATAGAAAGGGAGCAGAAAAAAACTGAAAGCCAACAGAACCTGGAAGAGAGAGAAGACAGAAAAAGCCTCCATGTGCCTTGCCATGTGACAGAAAAGCCAAGGGCCAATGATTGGAGACAGCTAGCATCGGAATGCCACAGACTTCTGGGAGAAAGCATTGCCTTGATGATGTCACTGAGCAAATAAAGTCCTGTAGTTTAAGCCACCTCATAGTATGCTATTTGCTTTAGCAACCAGGAAAATTAAAACACATAGTAAGGTGCTTGACCGAGTAGCTTGAATTCTAACATGCCCCTCCCACCAAAAAAGAGAAATGAAAAAACAAAACAAAACAAAAAAAAAAACTTTATGTTAAAATTAATTAAGTAGCATGAAAGATATTTAAACCCAGAATAACATCCTGTTTACCCTTAAAGCCAGTAAAATTTACAGAGAGCAGATTTTAGTTCTTATTTCACTGCTATTCTCTTTTGACCCTCAAATTAGGCACTAGGCAATGTATTCTGTATTCTAGTCATTCTGGAAACTTGTTTCTGAGATCTGGCTACTTCCTAATAAGTCAATTGCTTCCTTTAATCAGTGTAAAGAAGTAAGGAGAAACAAATCAGAATATTTGGTCTGCAGAAAAGAATTCAGGGCTCTGCAGATAAAAACATGTTGCACATGATACCAGAATAACAAATGATAATGTCCTTTCCGGAGGGAGCAAGTGGAGATGCACAATCTTGGACTCAGTTCATATTTACATGCCCATTTCAGTTCTAAATTCTTAGCTGTTTAGATCAAAGTTTTATTTCAGCTGGGAGGATTGTAACTATTTATGTCATATTAAAGATGGCAAGTGGGGTAACCAATTTGAGACCACATATCAAGGGGAATTATATTTTACATACAACCATAAACTCAATTTTAATCCACTAAAGAAATCTTCCTTGCTAAGCAACCTCTTGCCTTTCCCCAAAACATGGCTTCTTGGATTTGAAATCTTTAGTGAAATCTGAGGTGAGTTAAGGGGATGAAGGGTAGTGTCAGAAAGAGAAAACTTTCTCCCATACCAAATGCATTTGGATTGTTCTGGGTTCCCATTATTTTAAAGTTTCATCAGAAAATATTAATAATGCAAATTAGCAAGCCTTTCCTGAAAAGTTCTGGTTGTTTCTTATTTTCCCTTTATTCTGTTTATTCCTTTAAAGCTGTTTAAAAGCTGCTGTAGTTTTCATGTCTATTGAATTAATGTTCATTTGTTCATTCAGCAAACATTTAGTCATAATTTCTATTTGCTTAGCATTGCATAACTTGTTGGGAAGTAGAGATGAACCAGAAATAATCCGTGACCTAAGGACTTCATGTTCTAGTAAAGGAGACAGATATATATGCTAATATTTTCCATATAATGTGACAAATACTGTGATGGAGTCATGCACAGGTTGCTAAGGGACCAGACTGGGGTGGAGGGTGGGTGACTTTGCGGAATGGTGGAATGATATGATAATAATATTGAGCCTAGAGTTGAGTCATGAACTACATATCTACTAAATTTTATTATATTTAACTTATTGAACCATTCTCAGAGATCATGCTCTCTGTTTATCCACAAATATCAGGCCAAGTCTTCTCACTGCTCTCTGCATCACTTCCTAACCCCTGGCCCTTCCAAACAGGAGCCATCAATTGATACTTATCCTCTGGCTGAACCCTGCCTTTTACACTGATTTCCTTCCACACCAACACTTCTGTTTTAAGGTAACCTATCTCTTAAACATGCTTTGGTTTTATGCCTGGGCTTTGTTTGGGTCCTTGGCTTAAATTGGACTGTGCCTTCTGCCTTTCCTTTTGTCAGTCTACCTTCCAAGATTTAACTGCTCATTTGATATCAAGTGGTGGGAGGGCAGGGGACTTTTAGTTCTCCTCTACCAAGTGTCTGCAAGATCTGGAGGATCTGCCAGTGCCTACCATAGTACCTGGGCAATTACTGGTGCTCAATATTTTTGAATGAATAAATATTTCTTTACCCAAGCCAGATGGTTACTGCTGGTACTTGGTGACCATTCTCCTTAATGCCAATTTCTGACCTGTGTTTTGTTTATTCCATGCTCCTTGTTTCAGTTCTCCATGTGCCTTATTTTGGTGTCACACTACTTTATGGTGATACTCCAAATGTGAACTGCTGTTTCTATAGTCCATTATGCCATTGGATATCACATTTTTCCAATTATTCCTAGCCTCATTTCTGAACCTGAGCTCATTTTTTTTTCTTTTCTTCTTCTTTGTGACTTTTTATTTTGGTATAACTTCAATCTTAGAAAAATTTCAAGAATAGTACAAAAACTCCAGTATACCCTTTACCCAAATTCACCAGTTGTTTATATTTTGTCTCATTTGCTTTGTGATTTCTACTCTCTCTCTTCTTCCTCTATTTTCTTTTCTTTTTAAAGCATTTAAGAGTGATTTGCAGAAATCACATTCCATGACCCCTATATACATCAGTGTGTTTTTCCTAAAAATGAAGAAATTCTAGTATACAATCACAGTATGACTATCAAAATCAGGAAATTTAAAGTTGATACAATGTAATAACAATCTAAAAATTTCCTATATCTTTTAACTGGAAATTTTAGTCCTTTTACAGTGGTTGTCATTGTTAATATTCAGATTCATTTCGATCTTCTCATTTTGTACTTTCTGTTTTCCCTACTTTTTCTTTAATTCTTTTTCCCCCAATTTTTATCTTTATTTGTATTAATGAAATTTTGTTTTTTTCTTTGTCTTTTCTTCATTTCATTTTCTAATTGTAGAAAGGTTTTTAGTTATTCAGTCAATGTATTTAATGTTTTTATGGCTGTATTAGTCAGCCAAAAGGGATGCTGATGCAAAGTACCAGAAATCTGTTTGCTTTTATAAAGGGTATTTATTTGGGGTAAAAGTTTACAGTTTCAAGGCCCTAGAGAGTCCAACTCAAGGTATCATAAGAGGTACTTCCTCATCAAATGTCTTTTGCCATGTGTTGAAGCAAGATGGTGGGAAACGTCTAAAAGGGTTCAGCCTTCCTCTTCCCTCTTAAGGCTCTGTGGGTCCACCTTCTTCCAATCTCAGCTGTAGGCTGGCACAGGGCTCATCTCTCTTCCCTGGGGTCATTTCTTTCCACTCTCAGCTGTTTTGTTCTCTGCACAAGGTCAGCTGTAGACTATCTGGCTCACCTCTCTTCTTGTCAGATGAATGGCTCAATTCTCCCCGGGGCTCCAGCGTCAAAACGAAGTTCTTTCCTCTGCCATGTCTTTTTCTGTGTATCTACTTCTGTAGTCTCCCTGAGCAAGTGTCTGTATATACAGACCACAAAGTAGGGGTGGGCAGGGACTAAGACCGAGTCACCATAATGAAGTGGTGGAGTCAAAGCACTAATCTTAACATAATTTAATCAAAGGCATCTCAGCTGAATCTAATACAATCAAAGGGTATCACACCCAGAGGAACAGACCAGTTTACAAACATAATCTATATCTCTTTTTGGAATTCATAAATAATATCAAACTGCCATAATGGCCAAACAGCTCTTCTATTTTATCTTGAACCAGTTTTGGAAATATGTCTATTCCAATCTTGAAAGAGCTACCCTAGATATTTTAGCATGTATATTTTATTTAGGGAAGTAAGGAACTGGACCAGGGACCACATCTGAACACTATCCATATTTGAATTCTTAGCTCCATGTAAATTTGCTTTGTTCTTTTTGGATGAGTCTAATAATTTTTTGTCTCTTTGGGGTAATTCTTGGCTATCTTCTGAGTTTCACAGTAGGGGAAGGGGGGATAAGGTTGAATACCGCAGTTAATCTGTGGGTAGCCTTTGAAGGAATGCCCCCACGTTTTCAGTTGTGCTCCCTTCATTCCTGGAGACTCTGAGCTCAGAGATTTTCTATATTCTAATGGGCAGAATGGATCCCTCCTCCACTGCAGTTCCTTTATACCATATTCTGGATTACAACTTCCTCCAGCCTGTTTTATCTTTCAACATATTTCTATCTCCTGATTTTCCTCAGTTTTGATATCTTCACTGTAATAGTTTGGTTACTTTATTGTTATCTATGCCTTACCAGAGCTAGAAGAGGAAGATACATTGCCTTAGTCTTCAGTCTTGAATTGGAGGCTGGATATTTATTCATAATAAACTTTATTGTTTTTCTCTCTTATAAAAGTAATAAGGCATATTTTAGTAAACTTGGAATATAGAGAAAATAAAAAAATCCACCCACAATCTTGTAATCCAGAGATAATAATTGTTAATATTTGTGCATTTCACTTATATTCCTACAATATATATTTCAAGGTGTCTGGGTTGAGCCAGAGCTTAAATTATGAAGATGAGTTTACATGTGGGATAACTATAGTCAATTTTGTCTTTGTTTGCTCTTCTGTATGATGTAAATAATGCTTCATTGGGTTATTGTGAGCAGTAAGTGAGTTAATACACATAAAATGCTTAGAAGAGTGCTAGACAAAAAATAAGCACTGGATAATTGTCATTTTTAAAATTTTATTTCTTCTGACCATGTGATTTCAAAAGGCAGCTACCATCTTTATATGACGCTTGTCTCCCTGGCCATAGTGATTGCTCTCAGCATGAGCACTTGACTAAGTGAAACCAATTGAGTAGCTGCTGGTCTGGGAGGATAAAATTATTAGAAGAGGTGAAAGGGGAGCATCTTTGTGGTACTTAAAACTGGTTCCAAACATTCTGGGACTTATTGCACCCTTTACATCGTTGTGGCTCTATTAGGTAAGCCATGCCCTTCCTCCTTTTGCCTATGTTACTCTAATTTAGAGTTTTTTCAATTTCAAAGCAGAGCCTTGAAGGATACAATTTTTTAAAAGATAAGAACATAACAGGGCCACACATTTATTTAACAAACATTTTCAACACAAATATTATGCATTTTACACATATATACCTATTTAGACTTTACCCAATTTTATGAAATAGGTGTTATAATTATCTCCACTGAAGACATGAGATTAGTGAGATACAGATAGGTTAAGAAACTTTATCCCAAACCAAGACTTGTTGGCTTTAGAAATAAACTACTTTTCAAAAGCAGCTGTGAGGAGGACAAGATTCTGGCTTTGAATGGCTCAAAATTTTAACACAGTTGAACTATATATATATATTCTGGTTAGTGCAGCCCCTGTATCCCATGATTATTGGCATGTGACTAGAATTTGTAAAAATGTATTTTGATAACTGATATCTGATAACTGAGGCAGTCACTGATGGCAAGGGGGAAGTGGAGGAACTACAGACAGCACCATCAGCTTGGGAACTACTGTGATAAGTTGGTGAGTGTTTTTAAGAGCCCAAATTAAAAGTGGTGGCATGGGGCTGAAGCACAGGGCACGTGAGGGATTTGAGAAATAGTTAGGTGACAGAGAAAACAAATGTAGATTTGATGTAGTAAGTGAGAGAGAATGGTTGAGGATGATACTGAGAGTTACTGGGTACATGTTAATTTCTCACTGCCTCCGGACATATGGAAGGAGCAGCAAGTATCTGGGGTTTGACCTTGGGGCATTGTAATTTTGAGGTGTCTGAGGGACAACCAGAGGGAAGGGAACTCACACTTATTAACCACTTACTATGCACTGGGCATTATGCTAGGAAATTTTCACGTATTATTTCATTTAATCCTCCAGACAACATTATGAAGTTTAGTATTTTCATTTTGCAGATGAGGAATTTGCCTGCAGTCCAGTTTATTTAAGTTGCCAAGTTCCTAAAGCTAATAGCAAGTTCCCATGGCTAATGTAGCAGGGTCCAGCTTTCAACACAGATCTGTCTATGTCTACAGTTTACACACTTTGAGTCCTGAGAGGCCTAAGAGCAGGGGGGTGAGGAGTCCGTACAAAGACACTGGAGCTAGAGTGCCTAGGTTCAGAACCCAGCTCTGCCACTTCTAAGCTGTGTGACCTGAAGCAAGATTCTTGACCACTCTGTGTCTCATTCTTCTCCTTGACAAAAGAAGAAGAAACAATAGTACCTGCTGTATAAGGTTGGTTTTTGAAATGTAAATGAATGTGTGTATGAGTATATATATATGCATATGTATTATGTGTATATATGTGAATTAGTGTAAATTTTATGTAATCACTCAATCTCTCAAAACAGTTTCAGTACATGTTAAGCCCTACTTAGTGTCAACTAATACTGCTATTATTTTACTATTATTATGGTATGCCAAGTTCATGTCTAGTGATACAGATTGGAGATACAGATACAGAGGTCAGGAACAAAAAAGTGATTATTATGCAAGTCATAATTAGAGTTGCTGAACTAAGAGGATACCATATAATTTGTAATATAAAATTATTTTGAATATATAAAAATCTGAGTTTATGGAAGAGCACCTTCTTTTTTAAAAGATAAGGCAAATTTATATAATAATAATAATTCCTCTAAAGTATTTGCTTCAGAAATCTTCACCTGTGCTTTTCTTTAAATATGTTAAAGCTCCCTTTGGTATTTTTGATAAATTAAGTTTATCTAGTTTTTTCTAGAAACATTTTAGGGACTTTAATGAGGAGGAAAAAAGAACAGTTTTCAAATGTAAGCATAAACCAGTCTTTTTCGGAGTAATATAATAAGAGATCCAGGAAAGTGTCCTTATGGATTCAAGCTCCAATTCTTCTTCAGTTTTTCAGAAGAAAATTATAATAAGGGAAAACTGTGAGCACCATAAATATATGAACCTGGGATTTCCTTTTAAAATCATTTTAAAAGGAATTTAGACCTGGCAATCTTAATTGCCCCAGAAATTCTAAACCTCTGTCCAGACCGTTCTTGTGGCAATTATATAAACTCTTCATTTTGTTAATTTATTCTTTGATTTTTCAAATATCTTTGATTTCCATTTAAGTTCTAGGTATAATGTTAAGGGTTCAGATACAAAGCTGACTAAAGTTCTCTATGACAAGCAATCCACAGTCACATGGGACAAACAGATATGAAATGGATTCTTAAGCAGCAGGTATTATGGAACACAAATTAGAGACCTAACATTTGTCAGGGAAAGAAAGTCTTCCTGGAGGGCATGATACTTTAGTGACTCTTTAAGGATATGCACAGCTTACTAGGTGGAATGGAGGGGAGGAGAGGAAGATGTTCTAGTCCAGGAGAGGCAGCCTGAGTAAAATGATATAGGTGAGCTCCAGCCAGCAAAGTTAGGAAACTCTTAGCTTTTCAGTGTTGCTAGAACATAAAAGGCAAGGCCTGGCAGCATTTTGGGTGAGAAGGTGAGGTCCTCAGGAGGATTGCTGATGGTGAAGATGGAGGCAACGAACGTGGGCACATTTTAAGACTATTTAATATTTTAGTGAGGAAGATTTTCTCAGCTAGGTATGAAACCCAGAAGACATAACAATGATTGTGAAACTCAACCACATAATTTAAAAAATTGCCTTTAGCAAAAAACATAAAGCCGTATTAAAAAATATGTGCCATAAAAGTGTCAGATAAAAATCTGAATTTCTTCATGTATACAGTGCTGTTATAAATCACTATGAAAAGTCCCCACAAAAGAGCCTGTTCTTCCAGCAGCTGTCAGGAAGGGTCTTGACCTTCTAAAGACTCATACCTGGAAAGAAATTTCTCTACTTGGCTGAATCTTCTTTCTCATTTCTGCCAGCAGCTGCACTGTGCCAGCTGGGTAGGATCCTAACTTTCATAATGAGCCCCCAAATCCATAATACAAAGCAGTAAACATCTAATGGGAGACTACCCTTATCTCAGCTTTTCTCATCCTCTAAGCTAAGTGATGTGTGTAGGCTGACGTATAGGGTGACTATACATTGAAATAAAATCAACCTAAGAAATGTTACCTGAAATGGAAGTGTAGATTGATGAAGAGAGTAATTATCCATTTAATCATAGGAACTATTAACTATCGCTGTAACCTACAAAGACCCCTTCTACAAGGATAATAACATTTTTTTTCTCAGACAACCAGATTTTTTCCTCTTTAGCAAATATATCCATATAAAAACCGGAGGGCAATGTCCCTTGTGTGTATGATTCCTCTCATGAACTGATATCACCTGAGTTCTGAAATTTCCAAAGTAAAACGACAGTTTAAGAATTGCCAAGATTGTCTTATCCCCATCCCCAACCCCCCCACCCCCGCATCTGACATTTAGGGAAACCATTCATCTGCATTGCCCAGAAGAGAGCAAGAGGCCGACTGTGTTCTTAAACCTCACGTATGACCCAGTGCACCCATTTCTCCTCGAGAAAGAACACAAGAACCCCCAACTGCCTCTTTCTGTAATTTCTGAGATTACTCTGTTCTGCCCTTCGGAGATAGCGCCATCTGCAATGCAGTATGCAGGATTTTCATGGCAAGGGTATATAATATGTCAGAATACTATTTACATACATTTGCTTTGCTTTCCTTTTGTAAGATATTAGATACACATTTATAAAGGAGATAAATTAGAAAGGGGTATAAGAAAGAAGCTAAACCGTTTTCTAGTGAACATATAAGTTTTCAATATCTTCTTTTTGCCAACAGGGGATTGAGTCCGCAGATCCTATTAGGGGATACAGATTGGTTTGTAAACTCAAGATCTCTGGAAAGCGATTTGGTCATAGGTTGTGGGTTTAACTTAGTTATATATTTCTTAAATGAGAATCAATTTCATCCTTATTCTTAACAACAAGAGCAAAAACAAACACACTTGTTTAAACTCTTATTTGGCTTGCCATATTTTAGACAGGCTTGACCAAAGTGGCTCGTAAATAAAAATTAAGTTCATAATAAAAAGAAAAAAAGAAAACCACAACAGCACAGACATCCTTAGCAACTGTTGATCATCCAAGTGCTGCTTGAAAATAGAGGAGACTGTCTTCAGAATACTTTTTTATCTTGCTAAAACAAAGTACTATAGTTAATATAACTACAAAGGAGAAACAGTTATTCTTAAATGTCATCTATTTGCTGGACCTGAACTGGGTAAGGATTCAGACATGATTCATTCAATTACTGTTCCCAGCAGTGTTCTCACTACTATATTGCTTTTTTGGCTGCTTAAGAAAGCTGAAATAAGATTGAGTTGTATGCAAGAAAGACATCAAAGAAAGAAAGAATGGGTTATTGGCTTTAAAAACTACACAGTCCATTTTATACTTCATGTTGTTTGAATGAATTGAAATATAATGGATTTTTTTAACCTCAGAAAACATAGCTTATGTAGTTGTAAAATTGTTGTTAAATCAAATGCATGAGTTTAAAAATTGTCTTTGTGGATTTCAAAATACAATACTCTGGTTTTATGATATATTTATATATTTTATTTCATACAGTGTAGAAAATGCATGATAACTAGAATTAGATAAACATATTTCTATCACTATTATGGCTCATTTTCTCTTTATAAATCAAATATTTATTAAGATTCTTCTGGTATTAAACTATTTTACTGTATTTGAAATAGATTTTCTGTTACTAGAAAATAATCCTCTAAAGGTATCCTGTTAATTACTTTGTGTAATAAGCCTTGTCTAGCATAGTTAAATTAGCACCATGGTAAAAATTTTTTGAATATTATTTGCAAATTTCAAAAATTATCTGTTGGGAAATTATTGGCTATGAATTCATTAAAGTCACAGACAAATAATTATTTGACACATTTTTCCTAATGTACTGAAATACCCAGTTTAAAAAAACTATTTACCTGTGAGCCTAGAGCTGTGATTAGAATACTTATCTCCAAGTGGATCTCACAGATAGTGGAATGTTTTACTTAATAGATTTAATGACATTGGCATCTTCTTTTCCAGATAGTGCCAACACAAAGCAGATTTTGAAGGAATCTGAACCCCTTTGTAATACGAAAATACTTCCTATGAGTCATTTCCTATTATATTCTGCTATAGTGCATTTTAGAATTTCATAATTTTAATGAAACAGTTTGTAGAAAGGTATTTCCTCAGAGGGTCATTAGTGATATGTAAGAATTCTAACACCTTTGAAAAATGAGTTTAAAAAATCATAGGAATAAAATTTGTCATTATTTATAGTTGTTTTTTTTTTTTTTTTTTCCTGCCTGGTGGTTCTTATATGTATAGTTCTTTCATAACTCAATCATCCAGAATCCCTTAGTGCTTAAAGGACATAGAATTGTGCTTTTTCTGTCTTATTCTATAACTTCTGATGGATTACATATAGAATTATAGCTATTAAAACATAACATTTAAACAAAACTAGACTAGTTGGAGCGTGAAGTGAATATTAATATTTTCCCCTCAGAAGCCATCTTATCAAGAGGTTTCTCTGGGTGGGGGTTTAGGTAGAAAAGGTTGATGCATGGCCAACTCTGTTTTCCTCACCCTGTCGTCAGTAAGGGGGCCCGCTGACCTTCAGAGAGTATCCGCTTCCAGTCCTGATAGGGCCCATTGCTCTTGTAGGTGGTGCTGCTCATCATCAATCATTTTCTCTTTGTAATTCTCCAGCACTCCACACGTGTATTTGTAATGCACTAACTCAGTTTAACAGAGTAGAAGAAAGTGTCTCCTCGTTTGAAAGAGTTAGTGAGGCTCCATCTAAGACACCATAGTGCCCAAAGTAAGCCACCGGTAGAAACCTGGAGAGTTGCTTTAACCCTTCAAGACCACTGACCTAAAATTAAATGTAATATGTCTTGATTAATTCTTCAGCTTTCCAGGGATACCTCACACACATATAGGAGGGAAATATGTCTGTATCAATAACAATAGTGACTCTGTCTGATTTTCCAAGGCAAACATGGTTGCAAATATTTGATCCTTATAAATATTTCCTAAGTGTGTCCCAGAGCAAGACTGTTAAACAAGATTCAGAGGTCAAATAATTTTGGGATTCACTGGGTTAAACTGAGGTAAATAAATTTTATTGTTCTTGGTTGCTTGAATGTTTCATCAGGATTCTGAGAGCCTTTATTTTGCACATATACATTATGATTTTTCAAGAGATTTCCTATGCTGGTTTGCTAGCCTTAAGCCTCATTTGAATATAGACTTTTTTTTACTTTTTATTTAAATTTAAAAATTGAAGATCATCCATTTACTTTGGGAAGCTTGTTTATAAATGCTTTTTTATTTTTTATTTTTGATGTGGGCAGTAGGGCAATATACATAATATATATTCTCAAATACAGATTTTTGAGGCATTGACAATAAAGAATTCATGATTGCACATATTGACAAAGGCAGGTTTTGCAGCTGTGGTTTAAACATAACAAACCAAGTGTCAGCTTTAGATTTCCATATTAAAGAATGTTTTTGTAATGAACTGTGTGGTACAAAATATTTCTACAGGTCTTTCCTTGTAATTCTCTCTTAGAGATTTGGCTTCATTTTTTCCTTAAGGCCAAACATTCAACTTGAGATTTGGAAAATGTCCTCATTATGCTAAGATGTAACTGTTCTTTCAGTTATGCAAAGAAGAAATGAACATGGCCAAGGATCGAGATAACTATTTTATATTATTATGCCAGCCCAGCAGAGGTCAACTGAAGTTGATAAAATAATTCCTGTAGGAAGGGAGACCTTTGACTTAAACACAATGAAAATAGCTATAATGTCTCCTGAGATTTGGCCTACTCAGTAAAGTTGTTTTAAAATAAAAAGACATTTTTCTGGTTAGAACAATAGTTTCTACCACAGACTGCCTTAACATTTTAAATGAGCTTAGGTCCCAAATCTTACAAAATCAGTGAATTTGTAATAATTTTGACTCACTGGTCCGTGGTTCACCCTTGCAGAAACTGCTGCATCTACAAGGACAGGGCTGGCTTTCTGCCAGTTTATAAGTGAAGCTGCTCTTCTTTCACTTTCCAAAGGCCCTGTGTCCTCTGATCCTAGAGCATTTTCTTAAGACTCCTATTAGTGGTAGTATTTCAGGCACCATAATGAGGCAGGGATGGAGATACTTGGCCAGTATTCCGAATACCACACAGCACATGGCAATACCTGTTCAGTCTGTCATGAAGTGTGACCTGATCAAGGGGACTGGCTACTCTACTTTTAAGAAAGGTCAGATACTGTCTACAGGCATCATTTTAGCAGCACCTTCAATATTCAAATGACTTGTGCTAATGACAGGCAATTCACTTTATTAGATGAAAACCCTAAAGAATCTATTGTTTAAAGTGGTCCATATGTATTCTATTACCTAGGTAAGCTGGTCTCTCAGGTAAAGGGAGGGTGGGTGGTGAAAGGAGGTAAGAAGAACCCAAGAATGCAAAGAATTTTATTTCAGAAAAAGGCCCAGATTAAAAAAAAAGTAGCTCTACTTTCCTGTGATCTCCCCCCTGATTTCTCTGACACCCATTCGTTTCACCTGTATCTACATGGGCTCTGGGCCTCTCTGTCCTGCCTTCTGGATTACTATCTAGTCCAAAAGAAGCTTCCGAGGATAGAGTGTTAAGGTGAACAAACATGCAGTTTGCCCAGGATTGAAAGATTTCCTGGGACACAGGATTTTCAGTGCTTGATCCAAGACAGTCTTGAGTAAACCAGGATGCCACCCTAGTTACCAAATAGTTAAATGTTCTTGGAGGCCCGTCTCCCTTTTGCTCCAACCCAAAACTATGGTAGCTGTGATAGCTCAGTGGAAGGAGAGAGCATGAACTTTAGAACTAAAAGATTACTGCTTACCTTGTTTGCAACTAGACAAGATGGAGAACATTTTTTGACTCTGAGCTTTTACATTTGTAAAATGAAGCTAGTAAAGCTTATTTCACTGGGTAAATGATTTGACACATTGTAAAAGCTTGATACATGAGAGCACTAAATAAATGTCAGCTTCCTCTCATTTCCACAGGTGTTTTTTGGTCCTCAAAGACTGTAAGACAGTACTTTTTATAAAATACAAATAAGTCCAAATTTTCTCTGTTAAACTCACTTCTCCCAATCATTAAATTAGGTAAGAGAAATGGAGTCTTGTATTTATGGGGTTGTTTTATACTCCTTGAATATTATATGAACAGTGGCTTTTGAAGCATTGTGTAACATTAGTGAACATCTTTTCCATCTTACAATTTTGATTTGGTCAGCTCAATACAAAAAAGTCAACTACTGCTTAAATTGATCTACTGCTTTCTTGACTTAACTTGCTGTTTTAGTCAAAGTGGTAGATCTGGTAACTCTAGGCTGACTCCTCATGAATTATAGAGCAACACTGAGTTTGATACAGCACATTTCAGCAAAGACATGTCACTTTATCTCACTTCCATGCCCCCCACTTTCTGAGGAGTAGGCTAGCCTTCCTTAGTCTGAAGATATGACACCTTTCTTGTATAGAAGACAAAAGCGCATTTGCTCTGTGATTCTTATTGATATTTGGTCACGTATTTGTATGTCTCTGTACCTTATGGATTTTTCTCTCACACTTTTGTTGACCATGGACTTCAGTGCAACTTTTACACATACTGGAGAATCTTAAGCAAGAAGAGAAAATAGAGTTTGATCTTATTTCTTTAAAAATCAATGGGCTTCGTCACTCTTTAAACATCTCTTTTTTTTCTTCTTTGTCCTATTCATACAAAGGCCAGAAATAAGAAATAAACCAAGAATTTTGAAGAAATCTGTGTATTAAGGGGAGTCAATTTGGAGGCCATCCCATACTCTCCACCAAGTCCATTGCTGTATCATCCAACCATTCTAAATTCTTTAAGTCTTCTCATGCTCCTTACTGCCTCTACAGCTTTGTAAATGCTTTTCTTTCTTTCTGGAATGCCCACACTACACTTTCTTAACTACTTAGCACATTTGTGCCCCATGGTCTATGCCTACCTCAAATGGTCTCCAAAGTAACGCTTTCTCCAGAAAAATTTAGTGTTTCAAATTTCTGTCCCCTTACCTGTCTCTTCTTTTGCCTGCAATCTTTAACTACAGCCTGGTATCCCTAGCTTCTAATTCAGGTTCTGGCAATGCATATAAAAGCAAAATAAACTTTGTTGAAAGTATAAGAAAATCAATGCTATTATTACTGTGTAAACTTGGGCAAGTCATGAACCTCTCTAACCTTCTGTTTTCTTACTTATAACATGAAGGTATTGTAATAAATGATTCTTGTGGTATAGTGTATCGTTATTCCCAGTTAGTAATGCCTCCTTCTTCCAGAGAAATGTATTATACATCCCAACTCAGTTCCAGGTAACCTCCACAGCTTCCTGTAGATGAGGTATGCTTCTGGTTATGATCAGAATGACAGTGGATGTAATAATGTGTCACTTCTGAGCAAAAGCTTTACCAGGAAACCTGGGTTTCCTACAGTGCTTTTACACTATCCCACTGCCTCAAGAATGGCATGATCCAAACCAGTGCATCTCCTTGTGTGGTTCCTGGCACTAGAAGATACATGGAGCAGAGTTAGTGGGTGGAGTAGAGCCATAACCACCTTGCAGTCTACTGTACCATGAATGTGAATTTGTGGTTGCAAGTCATTTGACTGATTCACTCTTTAAGTTTTGCTTTTCTGGTCTATTTTTCATGTTTCTCTCATTCACCAAAATCTCCCAATAGTAATTACTATTGCTTAGGTATTTTAAATAGGTTTGGATAAAAGGAACCTAAGGAATTGTATGACACAAACTCAATCCATGAAGTACGTCTTCTGACCAGTGTCACTGAACTAACCATCCATATAACATGTACTTGTCAACCAATAGAGATTCATCATAGATTTTCCAGCAAACCTCTTGGCACATACCTGCTTTGGTAAGCAGTCTTTCAGTTGGCTCCCAATAATCCCCATCTCCATTCACAGCCTTGTAAAAGTCCCCATGATGGAGGAACTAGCTTCTAATCAATAAAATACCTCAAAGTTGAGGAGGTGTCACTTCTGTAATTATATTTAAAATATTCTGACTTCTGTCTTGCTAGCTGGCTCTCTCATTTTCTAACTTTGATGAAGCAAACTGAGATTTGGAGAGGACTGTGTGGCAAGGAATTGAAGATGGCCTCTTGCTGATAGTCTACAAGGAACTGGGGCCTTTAGTCCAACAACCTACAAAAACTCAATCCTGCCAACAACCAAGTGAGCTCAGAAGTAGGTCCTTCCACAGTCAAGCCTTCAGATGAGACTGAAGTCCAGGCTGGCATATTGATTAGCCATGTGAGAGACCCTGAAGGATAGAACCCAGTGTCTGCACTCTTGGTCCATAGATGCTATCATATAATCAGTGTATGTTGTTTAAAGCTGATAAGCGTGTAGTAGATTTTTAAGGAGCAATTGATAACTAATACACCTTTGGTTTAGTCATTAAACCACCTATTCACTCAAAAAATGTTAAGTGCGTATTATAAGCTAGGAACCACATTGGCACTGGGGGTATAATGGTGAGCAATGAAGACATGATTATTGTTTTTTTATAGCTTAGTGTTTAGTAGGGGAATATATGCCATCAATTTAGGCATTTCAGTAAAGTGTGAAAAGGGGTCCAGAAGGTGAATCATTGGACACCTTGGGTATAGATGGTGGAAAATCTGACTAGAAATGTCGGTGATTGGAGGATTTCTCTGAAAAAGTGATATTTCATTTGAAATTTGAAGAATGAATAAAAGTTAATCAGATAAATGTTGAGGTGACTGCTCCAGGGATGGAAAAGCATATTTGAAGACCTAGAGAAGAACGAGAATTTGAGGAATGCATAGAGTGTAGTACTATTGAATCTGAAAGAAAGAAGCCTGTTTAAATTTTGAAGCCTAATAAGCCATTTTTCAGTTAGGACTTTATCCTGATGGAAATGGGACATCATTAACAACTTTTAACAGGTAAGCAATATATCACACTTTATCTTTGGAATAAAGAATATTACACGATAAAGAGTGGTTTATACATTAGTCAGGTTTCAGCCAGGGAAGCAAAGCTATGAGGGCTTTACTATAGGAAATGAGCCTTATACAAAGCTGGAAGACCAGGGTAGTAAAGGTCTGGAACAGGGAGCTTTTTCTTTTGCCCACAGCACTCATCATCTCCTAACCTTTTATATAATTTCTTTTTTTGTTATGCTTATTATTTTTATTGTTTGTCTCCTCATTAGAAATATAACTCCATGAGAGTAGCGATAGAGCAGCCTAGAGATAGCCTAAACCAGTGCTTGCACATAGGAGACACATAATAAGTGGTCAACTTAGATCATTTAAGTTATAAAGGTGGATTTTTGGGGGTGCTAATTCTCCAAGTCTAGGAATTAGCTCTATTTTGCTATGTTAAAAAAATAAAAATAAGTTTATATCAAACCTAATTAAAACTTTTTAGGGGAGCAGATGTAGCTCAAGTGGTTGGGCATCTGTTTCCCATGTAGGAGTCATGGGTTGGATCTCCAGTACCTCCTAAAACCAAACAAAAAACCAACTCTTATTGGGGAGCGGATGTAGCTCAGTGGTTGAGCACCTGCTTCCCATGTATGAGGTCCTGGGTTCAATCCCTGGTACCTCCTAAAACAAAAACAACAACAACCTTTTTAAATGTTCATACACCGGGATTGAAAGCATTTTATTATAATTCTTACTTTACTCATCTCACTAAAGAGTTGAAAATTAACTTGTCAAGAAAAATTTTTTCACTTTGCAAATTCACATAATCGTTGCATATATTAAAAGAGGAAATTATGTCCCCAAGTTAATACTCACGTGGGAACATAGATCATTTCTTTTCTTCTGTAATATTTATCTTCAGTTCATATCAGATCAATTTATTTTGGATGTTTCACTTCCCCAAATATGAAGTTTTCCCTGTGGTTCTGTGTTTCCATATTGTGGTACTTTTCTAGCAGGGTAATTTTCCTAATCTCTAATCCTTATAAAGTTCTCAAGCTTGTTCTGCATGTTGAAACTTAGATAAGGAAGCAGATTTCTGTTACCATTAGAGATGATGCCTTGTTAAAATTGAATAGATTTTAATAACTTGTTCTCCTGAGATAAAACTACTTTGAAGCTTCTTGAACACCTTTCTATCACATTTCTCATGATTGGTACTCAACAATGTCTTTCTGACTCAGAAGTCTTCTTACCTATCAGTGCCGCAAAGATGTGCTTGGTTTTGTATCATAGTTTCAGGTGTGGTGATTCATTCCTTGCCCTCTGGGAAACCAAGGAAAAGGCCTTTTTGAATATGAGCTTGTTTTCATACATATACAATGACTCCCTGGGGCTATGTTTGTGAAACTTTTGCTGGAAATGAATGCAGACATCCTGAGGATTGGGGTGAGGTACCACATAAAGAATGTGGATTCTGCTTATACTATAAATATTTTTTGTTTTTGCTGTTTCTTCTTTACTCCTTTTCTCACCTTAATCCTATTTCATCTAGACCTGAACTACAAACCAGAGCACTCAACTGACATTATAGGAAGAGGTTTTTGAAACGAGGTAGATTCTGTTTCAAATCCCAGCTCTTTCAGCTCTGCCATTCACAAACTACATGACCTTGGGCAATTTAGTTAATTTTACACACCCCCAGTTTTCTCATTTGTAAATTCATTCATTCAATACTTTTGAATGAATGAATACATTAAGCAAACACATTTCAGATTCTACTCCTCAGTTTCTAATATATTAAGAGTAAACTCCAATCTACATTTATGTACAAAGCAAACAAAGAATAGAAATGTTGAAAGGAAAGTGATAACTGGGCCAGATGTCAGGTGATAAAAATTTGGGTGTTGAATCTTTAATATATAATACTTGTGTCTCTTTAAGCAAGACTCTGCCTCAACGTCATAATTAAAATGGAAAAAATAGTTTAATAATAATAATTGTGACAATAGTATGGCTAACCTTTATGAAGAACATGCTATATATGGTAGACACCTAGCTAAATACTCTAAAAGTATTATCTCAAATCAGCCTCAAAATCCCTGACGAATACATACTATTATAAATAGAAAAGTAATATCTGACACTTGTGTTAGACTGACAATTTGCTAAACATTCTTTTAAAACACATTATATATATTATTTCATTTAATCTTACTTTACAAGGTTTTTAGGAGGATTAGATGAAATAGTTATAAGAAAACTTCGTATAGTGTACATCAGAATACAGGTGTCCACTGTAACTATTATATCTATTTTATACAATTAAAAGGTATGTTGCTATATGATATGGGGATTAGTTATGCCATTTTATGGCCAGGATTATGCTATTTACTTTCTTTGGTTTAAGCATAGAAAATTCATTCTATATTCTCAAAATTTTCGTGGCCAGGACTATTTTTTATTCCCCCTTTTACATTGATCCATTGCTACTCTCTTTACACTTGTGAGACTTTTGGCACTTTTGATATTGCATATTTAGTATCCAAAATTTTTTTAACATTCCACGGCCAAAGTAAAATACTGCTTTATGTTCTTATAATGTGAGATAACTGCAGAGAGTAGCTATATTAATTTTATACTTCTGTGGCCTCTAATATTATACTTTATGTCTCAGACTTAAAAATCAGGGCTGTTGGCACATTATAAGCAGGTTTCTGTTCCATGTATTTTTTAAAATATATTTTATTTCAGTGTTGTGAACTTACAAAACAATCATGCACCTGTGTAGAATTTCCATACAACAACCCTTCATCAACACACCACACCGTTGTGGAACATTTGTCACAGATTATGAGATAATATCATCTGACTATTACCATTAACTATGGTCCATAGCATACATTTGGCATATTTTTTCTATACCCTCTTATTATTAACAAAGTACATCTTTGGAATTGATGCAAGACTATTACAATATTGCTATTAGCTATAGTCCAGAGATTATATTAATTGTACTTTTACCATGCTTCTCCACATTCCCACCAGTCTATAATAGTGTCATACATCTTTTCTAGTTCATAGAAGGACATTCTTGCATTTATACTATTAACCACAATTCTCATGCACCTCTGGATTCACTGTTATTCAGTCCTGCAATAATTCTCTAGCTTTCTTTCAATTGACATTTACATGTATTTTTGAAGCATTTCATTAAATGAAAAATAATTATTCATTTCACAAAACTATTTGTTTAGCATAAAGATATATATGATCCATAGTCATTTTTAACTATTGCATAAAATAATTGAAACAGTGTCATCTTTTTTTAGATATTATAGAATCCTACATTTAAAGTGAATATAATTCACTGTTATAACTAAATAACATTTTGAATAAAATCTTACAGGAAATAAGAGGAATGGAGGTGTATTAGTCAGCCAAAGGGGACTGATGCAAAATACCAGAAATCTGTTGGCTTTTATAAAGGGTATTTATTTTGAGGGAGAAGCTTACAGTTACCAAGCCATAAAGCATAAGTTACTTCCCTCACCAAAGTCTATTGCCATGTGTTGGGGCAAGATGGCTGCCAACGTCTGCCAAGAGTTCAAGCTTCTTGTGTTCCTCTCTTCCTGGAGCTCCGTTTCTCTCCAGGCTCAGCTGCTGAGCTCTCTCTGCAAGGCCAGCTATAGACCAGCCGGCGAACGGCTCCGTCTCGCTCCCCAGGGCTTCTGCTGTGTCTAAGGAGCCATCTCTATTCCTCTGTGTTCTTCTCCTGTGTGTTCACTTACCAGACTCCAGCTCAAAACTCAGCATCAAAACTCCAGCATCAAAACTCCAGCTGTCTTCTCTGCCGTGTAGCTTTCTCTGTGAAAAAACGTCCTACTGACGTGGCCCAGTCAAAGCCCTAATCATAATTTAATCATGTCCAGGTACAGACTAATTTACAAACATAATCCAATATCTATTTTTGGAATTCATAAACAATGCCAAACTGCCACAAGAGGAAAGGTACTAAAATGCTAAATTATTTTATTGTGTGCAGACTGCTTTTCTATTTTTCTTTAAAATATAGTCTAAAGTATAGCTAGAGCTATTTGCCTTATTTGTGTTGATTACTCTTAGCACTTTAGGAGTTAAAAAAAATCAACTCTAGATATTTCTCCACCTTTGTCTATTAAAATTGATTTTCCTAGCACAATTTTCATACTCTCAAATAGCCAGCAGCTGTAATGATATCCCACAAAATCATATTGAGTTTACTTCCCAAATAAGGAAACTCTGGGAGCAAAGAGACCGAGATTCTAGGTCAGCCTTCAAGCTTTTGTTTCATCATTTGTAAACTAAGGATGTTGGACTAGAATTTCATTCATTCATTCATTCATTCATTCATTCATTCATTCTGGTAGTTTCTTATTCTCCTACAATGTTATATAATCTTAGGTAGTTGGTTATATGTAGCATGGATATTTATCCTGTCAAAATCCCAGGAATTCTTGGTCTTTTGTGCCTTTCTTCTTAGTTTATTTGCCTTTGATTCTTCAGGATGCCACCAATTTATGTTAATTTTTTCACCTGAGTTCTTTCTGAGTTCTTTTGGACCTTGCAGGTGGTATAGATCAGAGCTCCAAGCCTAGATGAAATTTGAAGAAATTTCTAGGAGAGATTTTTTTCATATACCCTGAGTCCACATGAAAACAAAAATTTCCGTATTCTCCTCCTTTATTGAACTTTCTTTTTTTTTCTGGCCTCCACTTTACTAAGGCCATAGACCTCTGCGTGTTCAAACTTTATGTAAGGATACCATTTCTAATATGTTACCTTACATAAGCCCAAGGTCTTGCTACTTGTCCCATAAATGGTTTGGAAGCCAAGACAGTTTTACTGAGATCAGTAAGTCATCTTGGTCTAGGCGCTGCTTTAAAGTAAGCTTACAAATCTTATTTCTTATTTCCTTTTTATTTTACCCCTGGGATTTCTGCTAATTACTTCTGAGCTAATGTCTATCTTTAGAAGGAAATTTTTTATATTTTATAGAGCATTTCTAAATGCTATCTATGCTGACATATATGTGAAATAGAGGATTTCTTTCATTCTTTAAAGACAATTCTATTTTACTTGGTACTTCCCCAGTAATTAATGTATAATCTTGGGAAAATTATTTAACTTCTTTGTGACTTGTTTTTTTCTTTCATCGGTAAAATAAAGATGACCAAAGTATCTATTTTGTATGTTGTTATAAGGATCAAAGTGTACATTACATGGAAAGTGCTTTGAACAGAGCCAGAGACATACTAAATTGTGTTAGTTATTACTACAAATATCTCTATTATTACTGTTACTGACCCTTTGATCAGTTTGAATTTATTTTGTATTCAATTATTACATTATCCATAATTGATCATTATTATTGATAAATATTGATAATAATTATCGATTATTTTTCTATGCCATACTCTTCATGCAAGCTTGAATCCATGCTACCTATTGTTCCTTGAATGATAGATTTTTCAGAGTTTGAAGTGATACCAAAAAAATCATCTATTCCAACTTCTGACCCATTATAATAATGCCTGACAGATTCCATCCAATCTCTTTTTTCAAAACCAGAGATGTGGAACTCAAGGAAGGTATTTTGTTTGCGATTCTGTCTTTCTTACCCAGTCACCTATCCTTCTCCCTTGTGTGGTTTATGGAACTGGTGTGTACACTAACATAATAAGCTATATGCAAAAAATAAGAAAATAAAGACATGATTTCTAATGTTAGCCACTGTACTCCTGTTATCATTCCCTGGGAGTAGGTAAAGAAACAACCACGAGCTAGCTCAAGATGAGGTATTCCCCTTGTTTATCTATGGACTTTTTCAGAATGGTTTCTAAATCCAGAGAGACTATTTGCCTGCAGCTCAGGAGCTTATAAAAGGTCAAACAAACAAACAAAAATATTGATTCATTTAATATTCTTTTTTGAATTAATGCTGTGGAGACCAAGATAACATATCTTTTGGCATTATGCTCCTATAGATATTACATGTTTTATTGAATTATACTTCCCAGGCTAACCTTGTAAAAAAGGTGTAGTTTTAAACCTGATAAGTTTAGACCAGTTATAAAGCCTAATATTTTTACTTCCTGTTAGGTTACCCCTCCAATGGTATTTTTACTGCTTTACTTTAAAATATAAGAATGAGCAATATAGTTTCTATTTTATTTCTATCCTTCTGGCTTAGTCTTAAATCCCTCGTAAGATAATCAGGGAAATTGTCTCTATGAACAATTATGAAAAAAGCTATTCAGGCTGAATGCCTCCAAGTGAAGCTTCAAGAATTATGTTAATTCATTGTATGATACATTTCTGATGAATATTATTATAAAGGGAGAGAAAAGACACCAGCATTTCAGAAGCACTAATGAACTAAAAGAACACACACACAGCAACTTCTTTCTCCTCTCTCCTCCTCCTTAAAAATTTTGAATGCAAATATATAAGGGGTCTCATTTTCACTTATTGTGTTCAAAATGGGCATTCTCAGATGAATGCTGGGTCTTTTAAACTTCAAGCTCTCCCTTTACCCATTGCAGCAGAGATGAAACACACCACTTTTCCTTCAATTTCAGCACATGGAGAAAATCTAAGTGTTTTTCATTTCTGCACTTCAAAAATCTCTATTTCCTGGAACAATATTAAATAATTTTCAAGGAGTAGCAACACTATTGGTGGGATCAAAAAAGGCTTTTTTTTTTTGTATAAGGTGTACATCTCTAGTATCAACCTTTTTCTTCTTGGTAAATAATATTGGTTACCATTTATTCACAAATGATTTTTGAAGCTTTAATTTTGGAGCTGCAGGCCCGTATATCCAATGACCTATCTTCATCTGAAAGTTTCACAATGTATCTAAAACCTGAACTCCTTATCATTCCTCAAACTCTGCTCTCCTTCACATACTGAATAGATATTTCAAAGTTGGACACACTCTACCCAGCATCAACGACTAATGTTCCTCTCTGTTTTCATTCTCCAGAGGAAAAGCATATACATGTATATATATATGTATATATTAACAGATTTATTATAGGAATAGACTCACATGATTGTGGAGACTGGCAGGTCCAATATTCCATAGGGCAGGCTTAAGTTGGAAACTCCAATGGCGGTGATGTTGAACTCCCCAAGAGAAGCTGGCTGGCTGAAAGAGAGGCAGGAATTCATCTTCTGATTTCTGAAATCCTCAGCTCTGGATAAGACCTCCAGCTGATTGGATGAGGCACTTCATTGTGAGAACAATCTCCTTTGTTGATTTTAGATGCAATCAATTGACTATAGATCCGAGTCCATCTATGAAATACCCTCTCAGAAACAATCAATCTAGAGCTTGCTTGACCAAACAACTGGACATCATAACCTAGACAGGTTGACTAATGAACTTAACCATCAAACTAACATAGACCTCACAGTCTCACCATACCTACCTACTTGCAATTCCTTCCAAAGGACATATAAATCCAGGCCTCACTGCCTTTTTACACTCTGCTGTTTTTGTGTCTCCTGTTCATCCTTTTGGACTCCTAACTTCCCCAGGAAGCGATGATAACTCAGGAAGCTTTCAGTCCAGGAGGAGACAATGCCAGCTAAAAGAATATTTTAATATAAGGAAACTTGATGTTGGAAACTCTGTTACAACAACGTATTCATGTGTCTTTTTAATCTTTTAAATTGTGAGCTTCTTGAGGTCATGGGCAGTGTCTAAATTTATCTTTATATCTTTGGAGTTTAACCTAATGATCAATAAATGTTATTAAATGTTTAATATTGAATAGATGCTCAATAAATGTTTGCTTAATGTAGTTCTCATATCCTACAAATAAAAAAAATACTTATACAAGTTTTTATAACATTTCCTTTCATTCTCAAATGAACTCTATTAAACACATCACTGACAAGATTCAGATTTACATGAGATTGTAAATTCTGAAACAGAATCCCAGGTGCTCTCATAAATTAACATAATATAGTTCACAAATTCTATCACAGACTGTGCTTTTGAGACCCAAAGGTCCATCTTTAAATTAAGGAAATGACAAGGTCCTTAGAAGGAATTTGTATAGAATTTTTCCTCTCCACACAAGTCACCTTTCTTCTCTCAGCAGACTCTAGAGAAGGTTCTATTTTGCTGTTGGTTTAAGGATCAGAATATCTGGTTTATAGTTCTGCCTCTTTCATACACTAGCGATATAATTTATGAAATTTTCTTATTAATAAATGTGGGTAATAATACTTGTCATGATTATCCTACATAGCTATGTGAGGCTCAAATGAGCCAATGTACACAAAAGCACTTTGAAAATTATAAATTGCTGTGAAAATATAAAGTATTATTAGGTAAAAATATTAATTTTATTATGAAATTCAAAGTAGAATAAAGTGAATATCTTAGTGTGAAAAAAGGTAACATTTCTTAATTATTTGGTAAAAAGTTTTCATATCAATAAGTTTACTTGATCATGTCTTGCTCATTCTTCCTTACAAATATTTTTTCTACAGTTTTCTTCTATCTCCTTTCCACCACACTATTCCAAGCCACCATAATCTTATGCCTAGACTACCGCAAACATCTCTGAACTAGTTTAATTGCATACACTTTTTATTCCTTTTTTCATTCCCTAACAGCTAATTTTTTTTTTGTATTGCAAATGAGTCATCCTATTATGCTTTTGCTTAAAATAATTTATGATTTCAACTGTTCTTAGAATTAAAATTCATAAGTCCTAACCAGGGTTTCAAATTGCTTTATGATCTGGTTTATTTAATCTCACCTCATTCTATTCTCCCTCATTTTACATGTTCTAGCCATACTGGCCTTATTTCCATTTAGCCAAGGTCCATTCTTCTTCCAGCCTTGGAATCCTACTCATACTAATTCCTCTGCTGGGAATGCTTTTCCCCCACTCTGTCACCTTTTAGGCTATACTTTACATGGCACTTTCTAAGGCCTGGAAAACTAAGATACCATGTGTCATCTATAATCCTATTATTATAGAAGGAGAGAAAAGATTGGAGGAGAAGGCAGGTCACAGGACAGCTAGCTTTCCCAACATGTAGCATGCTGTGTTTTTCTTTTTTAATAGTCCATATCCTGATGTTTTAAAATTACTAGAGAATTTATCTGAGTAACTTGAGTAAAACACAGACTTTTTGTTTTCCTTATATCCTTATCCTTATAGCTGAGCAGTGTGAAAAATAATTGATTTCTCTCAGAAGGTGAGATGGCATAAGATTATAAATAACCATGCTTTAAATTTTCTCCCATCATACATGTTTAGTATCTGTTTGAAAGCAAAAATTTCTATTTTGTTCATTGCTATATTTCCTCACTCTAACACAATACCTGGCACAAAGTGGGTGCATGATGATTATTTGATTAATAAAGGAGTATACGAATTTTCTCTGGAATTCTACCCTGAGTAAAATAAAACATAAAGGAGACTTTCTTGCTTAGATGAATGGAAATTATATCTTATTTATTTCTTCTAAGAGTCCAGAGCTTTTCCAGGCATTCTAGCTAAATTGTTGTAGGTTGAATTAGGCACCCTAAGAAACATGTTTTATTAATCTTAATCCCTGTCCCTATGGGTGTGAACCCATTGTAAACAGAACCTCGTGAAGATCTTATTTTTAATTAAGTGTGGTCAAATGAAGCAGGATGGGCCTTAGTTCAGATTACTGGAGGCCTTATCAAAAAAGGTCACAGGAAGATGATGGAAGTGTGCCAGAACCCAGAGAGAAAGAAGAGTACATTGCCACGTGACAGGAGATGAGATACAAGCCAAGGAACCTCAAGGATTGTGACAAGCCAGCACCAGAACATTAGTCTCTGGAGAGAAAGCAAGTTCTTGCCAATGCCTTGATTTTTAACTTCAGCTAGCCTCAGAACCATGATCCAATAAATTCATGCTGTGTAAGATAATCCATTGTGTGGTATTTGTGAGGGCAAATTTGAGGGCAAACTAAGACACTAAGTTTGTGCATTTTTTTTTCTTTATCTTTGATGCCTAATATATTTGTTGACTTTTAGCATTTAATTCTAGACATAACCAACCGAGTTGGATGTCATTACTCTAACTGTTACAAAATAAAGAAACGGAGTTGACAGAGGCTGTTAGCCATCCTCCAAATCCTTTCTCTTCTTTCATAAAAATAAGTTTATAGTTGAGACATCATGTCTTAGTTTGCCAGCCTGCTATTACAAATACCATGCAATGTGTTGGCTTAATATCAGGAATTTATTGGCTTATGGTTTGGAAGGCTGGAAGTCCCAAATACAAGGTGTCAACTTTCTCATGAAAGTCTGGAATGTTCTGGTGCTGGTTTGTTGAGGTTCCTTTGCTTATATCACTAGCTCCGATCACATGGTGAGCTCTTGTTTTCCTTGGGACTGCTCTTCTAGTTTCTACTGACTTCTGGCTTCTGGCTCTTCTGTGGCCTTCTCTGACTGTGTTTAAATTTTTTCTGCTTATAAAAGTCTCCAGTGGTACAGATTAAGGTCTACCCTGATTCACTTAGGCCACTCTTTAACTAAAGATAACATCTTCAAAAGGTCCTATTGACAAATGGTTCACATGCCCAGAAATGTGGAATGAGACTAGTTGGGGTACATAATTTTAACTACCATACATGGCTAGATTTCATTTCTCTGTTCTATATAGTTAAGTTCTCCCCAGTGTTTTAAAAGGAGGAGTGCTGTACGCCACTGTGGCCTGGGGATTTTCAGAGAATGTGTGTGCCTCCTGCATGTGCTTTCTCTCTTCTGGCTGACCTTGATCTGGAAACTCAGGCTCTGCCCTCCTAACAACACTCAAGGGGATGGTAGAACCACAAATTTGCATCCTTGAGTTTCTCTGTGGAAAAGAGACTCCTTTAAACTAGGAGCAACCATAAAAGCAGGAAATAAACTTCTAATATGTCTGAGCTTTTGTTATTTGGAGGCCAAGTTTTTAGCAGTTTCCCTACATAAAGAATGTAGAATCAGAAGCTTAAGTTACTCCTTAAAGCCACCAGGTGGCATCTAATCTCAGGACTGCCTGGCTCAAAGACTATCCATCCTCTTCAATGGTGTCTCTCAAGTGACCATAATTTGCAAATGCTTCCTTAATTTGTGCACCCATTTAACCTTGGTCATCTATCCTAGTTCTTATGTGATTTTTTTATCTCCTTTGTACTTTTTAGAAATTAGCATATCAATCAATCATTCAGTCATTTCTTCAATTAACTTTTAATGAATGCCTTCATTTTTGCGGTAGTTAGGAAGGTTAGTTAGATAAGGTATCTTCTGTCAGGGAACTCACAGGCTCTTGGTGGTCAAGAGGAGTGGTAAGGATTGCTAAATAAAAAATGAGAACACAATGTAAAAAAAGTGGTATGCATTGTAGAAATGTGAATACAAGGTTTGAATAGTATAAGGAGGAAGTAACTTATATTTCTGTTAATATTAGTTGGTGATTAAGTAGGCAGTATCCTACTTAATTTATTTTCTGCTTTACTACTCAATATGGTGAGAACACTTCTGATATTTGGACTAGAGCAGACAAGCTAGAAAGAAGAGGCATCTGTTAAGTTTCTAGCCCTTTGTCTGCTCTTAACTTCCTTATACATTGAGCTGTACAGTCTACTAATGAGATCTAAATTGTGTCATTAGGCAGGTAGTTTAGTCTAATTATTACCAGTTCTTTCAATGTGGCACTGCTAATCTTTCCAATTAGCCAAGGATAATCACTGCCAACCAATCAGATAACTGGACCGATGAAAATAATTACTTGGATATGGTTGGTTTAGAAGACAAAAAGTTTATTCAGAAAAGATTTTGGAGGAAATAGAAATTCAAAGGAGCATACAAAAACAAGGAAAATTTTAAAAATAGATCTGTGTGTTGGGTTAATTTATTTTAGAAAATTCACAAAATAAAATATTTCCAGAAGTTTAATACATTTTCTTATGTTTGAACACTAATCTTTTCTCTGATTACATAGGTATTCTGTACCTATCGTTTAATAAGGGTACATAGGTTTAATAAGTTATCTTACTATTTGAACACTCTCATCTTTTCTCTGATTACATAGGTATTCCTTACCGTAAACTGTAATTCCACCCTCACATGCATTCACTTCACATGCTCACACACTTTCATTTTATAATGTCATTTGTGTGAGCAAGAGAGCATCTGTTCAGGGAAAACATGTTTCAAGCATATTAGTTTCCTTATATTGAAATGATAGTTAAAATTAAGCCTAATTTAGAGGCATGAGTCTCATACCAATTGCCTATGGCGTAATTCTCAATTTCCTCTTTCCTTTTCACAAGAGAGCATATCAATTTTAAATCAATAGAAATCCTTATAGTTCCCACTCAAAGTGAACTCTTGAAAAAATACAAATATTGCCCTTGATATCAGGTTGTAATAAGGTTTTTTTTTTTTTTTTTTTTAATTTACAATTCTTAGTATGTTTATTTTATATAATAGTATGACATTCATGATTGCCAAATAATCTATCAATTCAGGTAGTAATAAAAATCCTATATATCAAGCCATGAAAAATATATATATCAATTTTAGTGAAATAAACAGAAGTCTAAATAATGGAAAAATTATGGAGAAATATAGGGGAACACACAGATTTCAGGGAAAGAAATAGCTCACTTAAGTGTCAACTTATTTTTTATTATTATTATTTTTTTATTATGGGTAATAAGGTTTTAGAATCTTCAAAAGATGATGGTTAAAGGAACGGCTTTGATTTCAGGGTTCTAACTTCAATAAAACTGTTTTAGCTCCATAGGATGCTTAAAGCAATACCATGAAATGGTTCAGCTTAAGCAATAAGAATTTATTTGCTTATGATTAGAGTCTAGGAAAACGTCCAAATCAAAGCATCATTAAGGCGATGCATTCTTCCCCAGGACAGACTGCCCGTGATCCTTGGCTTCTCTGCCACATGGCAAGGAACATGGCAGTGTCTGCTGGTCTCTCTGTTCTCTTCTGGGTTTTGTTGATTTCATCTTCTTGCTTTTCCTCTCTCTGTATTTTTTTCTGTTTATAAAGGACTCTAGTAATAGGATTAAGTCCCATCCTGAATGAGGTGGGTCACACCTTAACGAAATTAGCCTCTTTGAAAGATCTATATACAATGAGTGTATACCCACAGGAATGGGTTATATTTAAGAATATGGTTTTCTGGGGTACATACAACTTCAAACCACGACAAAGACAAATGGCTAATCATTTCAAGTAACAGAAGTAAAGTTCATGTAATAGACTATGTTACATGACCAGTTTCTCTAGCTATGAAAATAAATATCCTATGTTGCTTCAGCATTAATGTATGGCAGGAGACCATGGAATGGTATTTTGTTTTCTTGTTTTTTGTTTTCCTTGGAATAAGTTTTTAATTTTATTGAATATTTTATATATATGAAATAAAATTCTTAGATCTTGACTCCTTTGTTCAGGGGATGCAAGAGAAACAAGCTTTCCAAACTTGAAGCCCATCTTCCCTTTCTTTTTTTTATGTTTGTTTATACATAAAAGGTGACAGTGATGACAAATGCTTACCTCTCATCATGACTTCATTTTATTTATTTTCCTCAAATCTTGTTCTCTGCTACTATTTTTTAAGATGTTTAATAAAGTTTCTTATATAATACTAAGTTTAACATATTCTTATATTGAAATTACAGACTTTTTAAATAATTGTAGAAAACTAAATCTCATATGCTTTTATGTTAAAAATATTTTCTCTAGAAAGACAAGATTTAGAGTAAGCTCTTCAGTATCACCGTAGACAGAATTTAGGACTTTTTGAGAATCAGGAGTTTATTTCTCTGGGTTAAAACAAATCAAAGGGCACAGATTACTCACTTTCCAAGTACAGTCCCTAGTAGTCATATATGTCTATGCAGAGACCCTATTTGTCCTTTATGTCTGGGAAGAGAATTTGAGATGACTGAGAAAAAAATAGAATTTAATGATGTTAAGTTGCAATATCAATGAAAACCCTGAAGTCAGACTAAGAACTCTGATGAGAACCCATTCCAAGATATATACGAATATATATTTAATTGATAGTTGAACATGTTTTAAAAGCTGAGATGAATTTTTAAAAATGCATCTAACAAATATACTACTAATTGAATTGTAATGCTGACCTTTAAAATAACACACATGACCAAATGCGTATCATCAGTATGACCTTTCTGTATAGATTTAAGATTTCTAAGTGTTTCCTTCCTTTCTGCTTATTGACTTTGGGTAATATATTCTGTAGATTTACACTTGATGTATTCAGGAAAGTAGAAAATAATTAACCTGCTTAAGTTACTGCCAAGAATGATGAAGTAACAGAGGTGCATGAGGCTTTCATGGACTGCTGGCCTCACAACATTTTATATCTTTGGGATCTCATTAGTAATGCCTTTAGTCTTATTTCCACTTCATCAAAGGCACAGATGATTTTCTTGTAAATTTAACTTCATTAGGAAAAATTTTCAGCAAAAATAGAGTTTCATTGACAGGTACCAACTATTCACTTGATTGAACTCTATCAAGTGAATGATTGGTATGACACTGCAATTTTGGAAAACCAATGGGAGAGAAGAAAGAAATTCTCATTATTCTTCTGTGGAAGGTGAGTTGACTAATGATGTTTGTAAGGGATGTGCTGTGTAACAGGGATAGGCATTTAGCAAACAGAATTCTTGTGACAATACTATGAAGTAGTAGATATTATTATTTAAACTTGACAGACATAGAAATCTTGGCTTGGTGAAACTAAATAACTTCCAAATTCACAATGCTGGGAATCAAATACAGGTCTCTGTGGCTCCAAACTGACACTCAGTTCAATATTGTTTAGGAAAATAGGGCAATAAATTTTAATGAGTGAAAAATAACAGGATTGTCACAAGATAAACAAAAGAGAAGATAAAAAGAACAACTTTAATAGAGGTAACTTAAAGCAGGACGGCCTTGCCACTTGATGTGTTTTGAGGCTCAGAGTGAGAGTTATTTTCTGAAGAACCAATCACACATCAGTTCAATACTTTCAGCTGTGCCCCATTTTGAAAATGCAAAAAATCTGAATAACTCATCTGATACTTAATGTTCTAAGAAGATACACATTTAAAGTCAAGAATCAAATAATGAAATTAAAAGTCATGAATTGGCTTATAATTGTTTCAAATACCTTGCCTAACTAACACTCATAGTCACTTACACTCACTGTATGATTTAGAATTGCTTCTCTTTATGTAAATTATTTACTATGGAGCTCATACAGCTACCACCACCAGCAATTAAATAGGGAGTCACTCAAGTGAGAATGGGGAAATTTTTAATGCTGAATAATTTCTCATTTTGGAAAGTCTATCACAATGATCCACAAAGTATATAGTGACCTATCTCAAGTGGGTTTGTGCAATAAAATCATTAAGGATATAATGACAGCATTTTTTTTTTTTTATTTGCACCATGCCTATATGTCCTTAAAACTGGTTTGGGTGTCACAATAGCATTTCACATGGTACTTTCTAATGGTTTAAACACGAGATCAAATAGCCACAAATTTGTCACAAACTTTGCTTTAATCTGTATTGTTTAAGAGTAGAACAAATAATTGTGCACACTGCTTTAGCCATGACTTATATTTGTGGTGTCCTAATTTGCTCAGATTTAGGAAACACTATTAATATAAGAAATAAATGAGAAAATAATTTTTTTTAACTTTAATTTCTGTAAAGGGCCAGATAGTAAATATTCAGCTTTGCATATCAGTTTGTGTAGAAATGACATCTTAATTACATTTGGTCTTCCCATCCATGAATGCAGAATGTTCTTCCATTTATTTAGGTGGTCTTTGACTTCTTTTAGCAATGCATCGTAGTTTTCTGAATACAAATGCTTTATATCCTTGGTTAAATTTATTTCTAAATATTTGATTCTTTTATTCGCTATTGTAAATGGAATTTTTTCCCTCACTTCCTCTTCAGATTGCTCATTACTAGAGTATAGAAACAGTGCTGATTTTTGCATATTAATCTTGTATCCTGCCACTCTGCTGAACTCATCTATTAGCTCTGGTAGCTTCCTTGTAGATATTTAAAGACTCTCTAATTATAGAATCATATCACCTGTGAATAGTGGAAGTTTTATTGCTTTCTTTCCAGTTTGGAAACCTTTTATTTCTTTTTCTTGCCCTATTGCTCTAGCTAGAATGTCTAACACTACATTGAACAACAGTGGTGACGCTGGGTATTCTTACCTTGTTCTCGATCTCAAGGGGAAAGCGTTCTGTCTTTCAACATTGCATATAATATTAGCTGTGGGCTTTTCATAAATGCCCTTTATCATGTTGAGAAAATTTCCTTCAATTCCTACTTTTGGAATATTTTTCATCAAGAAAGGATGCTGTATTTTGTCAAATGCCTTCTCTGCATCAATCGAGATAATCATGTGTTTTTTTCTTCTCTGTTTTTTTTTTGTTAATGTGATGTATTATGCTGCTTGATTTTCTTGTATTGAATCATTCTTGCATGCCTGATATAAAACCCACGTGATCATGGTGAATAATTCTTTTAATGCATTGTTGGACTCAATTAGCAAGTATTTTCTTGAGGATTTTTGCATCTGTATTCATTAGGAAAATGGGTCTGTGGTTTTCTTTTATCATAATGTCTTTATTTGGCTTTGGTATTTGGATAATATTGGCATTATAGAATAAGTTTGGTAGTGGTTCTTCTTGTTCAATTTTTTGGCAGAGTTTAATTAAGATTGTTATTAAATCTTCTTTCAATGTTTGGTAGAGTGATCTGGTCCTGGGCTTTTCATTTTGGGGAGTTGTTTGATGACTGTTTCAAACTCTTTGCTTGTGATTGATTTGTTTGAATGTTCCTAGGAATTTTTCCATTTCATCTACATTATCTAGTTTGTTGGTGTACAGTTATTCATAGTATCCTCTTATAATCTCTTTTATTTCTGTGGAGTCAGTAGTAACGCCCCCATTTTCATTTCTAATATTATTTACTTGCATTTTCTCTCTTTTTTTCTTTGTCAGTTTAGCTAAGGGTTTCTCAATTTTGTTAATCTTCTCAGAGAACCAACTTTTCTGGTTTTGTTAATTCTCTTCACTTCTTTTTTGTTCATTTATTTCTACTCTGATCTTTGTTATTTCATTCCTTCTGCTTGCTTTGGGAATAGTTTGCTGTTCTTTTTCTAGTCCTCCAGCCATACTGTAGTTAGGTAATTGGTTTTAGCTCTTCCTTCTTTTTTGATGTAAGCATCGAGTGCTATAAATTTCCATCTCAGCACTGCGTTTACTGATCTCATAGAGTCTGATATGTTGTGTTCTCATTTTCATTCATCTCAAGATATATATTGATTTCTCTTGCAATTTCTTCTTTGACCCATTGATTATTTAAGAGTGTGTTAATATCCATGTTTTTGTGAATTTCCCTTTTATTGCTTGTTCTTGATTTCTAGCTTTATTCCATTATTTTCAAAGAAACTGCTATTATAATTTCAATCTTTTTAAATTTATTGAGATCTGTTTTATAACCCAACATGTGGTCCATCATGGAGAAAGATCCCTGAGCACTTAAGAAGAATGCATATCCTGCTGTTTTGGTGTGCAATGCTCTGAATATGTCTATTAGGTTTAGTTCATTTATCATGTTATTCAAGCTCTCTGTTTCTTTATTGATCCTCTGCCCAGATGTTCTAACCAATAATGAGAGTGGTATATTGAAGTCTCCAACTATTATTGTAGAGATATCTATTTCTCCCTTCAGTTTTGCCATTGTTTGCCTCATGTACTTTGGGGCTTCCTGGTTAAGTGGAAATATATTATAATTGTTATTTCTTCCTGGCGAATTGCCCCCCTTTTAAAATATATATTATCATTCCTTGTCTCTAATAACAGCTTCCCTTTAAAAGTCTATTTCAAGCATTGTAAGTATAGGTAATCCACCCTTTTCTTGGTTATTGCACACATGGAATATTTTTTTCCAGCCATGCACTTTCAATCTATTGGTGTCCTTGGTTCTAAGGTGAGTCTCTTGTAGATAGCATATAGATGGCTCATATTTTCCTATCCTTTTCACCAGTCTGTATCTTTTGATTGGTGAGTTTAATCCATTAACATTCAATGTTATTACTGTAAAAACAGTTCCTACTTCACCCATTTTGACCTTTGGGTTTTGTCTGTCATATTTTATTACACCACTCTTTTTATAATTTTTGTTACTTTTACTGATATAATATTCATTTCTAGAATCTCTTCCAAGCCTCTCCCTCCTGTCTTTTATTTTCAGATGGTATCACTCCCTTTAGTGATTTCTTACAAAACCATTCTCTTGGTTATAGGATCTCTAAGTTTCTGTTTATCTGTTAATATTCTAAACTCACCCTCATTTCTGAAACACAATATTTTCTGATATAAGATTCTTGGCTGGCAGTTCTTCTCTTTCAGTATTTTAAATTTATCATATCTTCCTCCATGGTTTCTGATGAGAAATCAGTACTTGATCTTTTTCGATATCTCTTGTATGTGATGAATCACTTTTGTCTTGCTGTTCTCAGGACAGCACTTTTTCTTTATTTTTGGTATTTGGCATTCTGATTAGTATTTGTCTTGGAGTAGGTCTATTCAGATTTATTTGGATGGGAGTATGTTGTGCTTCTTCGACACAGATATCTATGTCCTTCAATAGGGTTAGGGTATTTTCTACCATTAATTCCTCAAATATTCATTCTGCCTTCTTTCCTTTCTCTTCTTCTGGGACACCCATGACACATATGTTTACACATCTCCTGCTGTCATTTAGTTCCTTGAGGCCCTGTTCAATTTTTTTCCATTCTTTTCTTTGTCTCTTTTTTTTATGTTTGTTTTAGGAGGTCCAGTCTTCAAGCTCACTGATCTTTCCTTCTGCCTCTTCAAATCTGCTGTTATAACAGTGTATTTTTAATTTCATGTTTCTATATTTTCATTCCCATAAGATTGGCTATGTCTCTATGTATACTTTTCTTTGTGCTTACCCTGTGTCTTCTTAATATCCTTAACTTCTTTAGCCATATCATTGAATTTATTAAGATTTGTTTGAACATCTATGATTAGCTGTTTCAATTCTTTTATATGACATGGAGGCTTAGTTTATTCCTTTGACTAGGCCATATCTTCCTGTTTCTTGGTATGGATTATAATTTTTTGTTGGGTCACAGCATCTGATTTACTAGATGTATTTATTCTGGGCTCAGTTTCTCTCTTTAGTCTAGGGCTTTCCATTTGATTGCCTTTGTGCTACAGACCCTCTTTTATATTTAGTTCAACTTAATTTGGAACTTTATAGTGGCTCTTGTTTAGCCAATCTGTATTTTCCTTCTCTTTTTTATCTGTTTCTTGCCCTTTCTCCCTTGTATGTTGTGGAGTAAGAACCAAGGATAATGTTGGTACTGTAAGCCATGGAGGTTGAAGCTGCCCACATTGCTCCAGGAACTGATGATTTTTCCCCACCTTTCTCCCATGCCAGGGGTAGGGATGCAGTAATCCAAGTCATGCAAGCCAAGACTGTCTGTAGTTGCTTAGGGAGATTGGAGAGATTGATGAAGCTCCACACCCCTTCCTCCCATGCCTGGGATGGGGATAGAGCCATAGGTGTGGGCAACAAACTAAGCTGTGCAGGTCAAAACTGACTGCAGTTTCCCAGATAGACTAATGACTCACCAGCCCCCCTCTTCCCCTGCTAGGGGTAGGGATGGAGTCATAGGTATGTGCAACAACTTGCTCATGTGGGCTAAAAGTGACTGCAGTTGCCCGGAGAGGTTGAGAGAGCACTATCCCTCCTTTTGTTTGGTCAGGGGTATTCAACAATCCAGTCCATTTGGGCTGAAATCACCTGTAGTTGCCCGGAGAGGCTGGTGAAACACTGCTTTTCCTCCTATCCTATCAGGAGGTGGAGATGGAGTCACAGGTGTCCAACAATCTAGTCTGTGTGGGGCAAAATTGCCCAGTACTGCCCAGAGAGGCTAAGGAAACACTGCCTCCACTCCTTTCCTATTAGGGGCAGGGATGTAGCCACAAGGGTGCCCAGTAATCTATTCCATGCAGGCCAAAAGCAACTACAGTTGTTCGGAGAGTCCAGTGCTGGTTCCCCCAGTTTCCTCCCTGCCAGAGGTGGGGCTTGAGCCCAGGCTGGGGCAACAATCTTACCTGGGTGGAATGAAGCTGGTCTTTATTGTCACTGTGATTTTCAATCAATCCTGATTCCCCTCATAGCCAGGGGCAGAGTAAAAATGGAAGCTTCCAGTCTCTTTCCCACTTGAATGGGTTCAAACTTTAGCTGTTCTTAGGATTGGACTTTAGCCAGACAAATTTACTAATCAGTAGCTTAAGTTGGTGCCTGGCCATCTCTTCCTCCCCGATTTTTGGGAAATGGAGCTTCCAACTCCAGCCAGGGAATAGCTCCAGAGGTGTCTTGTGCTGCCAGTGGGAGATGGGCATCAGCCTCCAAGGCATGGAGTGCTCTAAGCAGGAATCTTCATTACAGATGGGCAGTCTCCTCCTTCTGTTATTCCAAGGATGTTGCAGGATGCTCTTCTAGTCTCCTGGGCCCTCCAAACAGGTGATTTAGATAACTCTAGATGATTACTAACTATACTGTAGGATGAGCTGACTTTTGGAGGTACTTAGTCTGCTGCCATCTTGTCTGTCCTCCCTATACCTCATTCATTTGTAAATGAGAAAAGCTAAAGCCTGTAAGAAGGGAGAGAATTGACTAAGAACAATATAGGTAGTCAGGTATAGAATCAGGAGGAGAATTCTGATCTTCCAAGTCACTGTTGTTTCTGAACATTTCCTTGGTTGCCAAGAAAGCCACTTAGGAAAACAACTTACTAGAGAGAATGTAAGAACACCTTTTGGTAGTCTGGCAGTGCATCCTTCTATATGTCAATATATGCAAATATATGCTAATATGAACGAAATATTTGGCAGATCTCAGGGACTCCCATTTAGCTGCTGCTAAGGACGCTATTCCCAAAGAATACAAACTAGAATAAAATTGTTCCAAAGCCTGATTTACTTTTTTGTGATCTGCATAGAATTGTCTGCTCATTTATCTGATTCCCTGTGCTAGGTCTCCTCTGTGGTCATCTCTTCATTTCTGCAAAAATCACAAGGAAAACATGCTCAAACTCATTACTTTCATCCAAGCATGAAGCTATAATGGCTTACCCTGGCTCTGTGGTCCTGGGTGTGGAAGCAGAGTCTGATGTTCCTTTCAAGCTGAAACTTTTCATGTTTGGTTTAGACTGGAGTTGAGTGATTTTTAACTTGGAGTGAGTTCTGGAGATTAAAGCAGACAGTTGACTTTAGAACTAGACTTCTTTTAGAGTAGGGAACTAGAAGCAAGAACATCTTTCTAGCAATCTGTTTTTGTAAAATAAATGCCTTAAAATTATTAAAGACAAGCTCAATGTTCTGGACATGTGAATATGAACTTTAAAAAATCAATATCATATTAAATAGAAATTCTTATGAAAGGAATAATAACCATGGCTCTGAGAAAGGTAATAATAATAATGATAACAAGTGATTATAAAGTTCAGTGCTAAGTGCTAAGTGCTTTCACATGTATTAAATAATTTATATTATATTATTTCTGTATACAGCCTTTCAAGAGCTCTCCAGTATATACAGAATAAATTCAAAATCCTGAACATGTAACTCAACAAGCCCTCACATATATTTTTAGTACTTTCATTATTCTCCGTATGCCCTAGACATTTGGTGCTACTTACTATTTTTTAAAAGTATTTTATTATCTCCCTTGGGCCAGACACTAAGGTATTGAGAATATGAAAAACAAGATCCACTTTTTATTTTTGAGAAGCTTACTCACTAATTGGGGAAACAGCTTTCAGTTAGTTCTAGACTCTGTAAATGCAAATGAGAAGGACTGGAAGTTGATTAAGGCCTATGTTGAACTCCCCAATAGTTAATTAATCAGCATACTTATATTTATTTCACACTTTGGTTCTTCCATTTAAATATTAGATCCCACTTATTAATTGCATAGCTTCCAATGTATTCTTTTTATATTAGAAGTTGTAGTTTGCAGAAAAAGCATGCAGAGTTCCCATCAACACTGCCCCCCCACCCCCACCGCAGACACAATTTTCTCTATTAACATTTTGCATTAGTGTGGTACCTTTCTTACAATTGATGAAACAATATTATTATTACTATACTATTAACTATAGTCCATAATTTACATTAGGGGGTCACTGTTTGTGTCGTACAGTCTTGTGGTTGTTTAAGTATTTTTATTCTTTTACAATATATACAACCTAAAATTTCCACTTTTTACCATTCAAATCTATAATTCAGTGTTGCTAATTACATTTACAATGTTGTGCTACCATCACCAAAATTTTCCATCACTTCAGACACACTACACCAATTAAAATTTAACTCCCTATTCTCTATTCCCACCCTTGCCTTGGTCTCTGGTAACCTGTATTCTAGTTTTCAACTCTATGAATTTTCTTATTCAAATTATTTCACACCAGTGAGATCACACAATATTTGTCCTTTTGTGTCTTGATTATTTCACTCAACATGATATCTTCCATGTACATCTGAAGCAGGCTAGTTAGGGAATAAAGAGAAGGATCTGGAACCTGGTAGAAAAATCACCGCCATTGAACACATGTTCTTCGGTACCCCCAAGATGGCTGCTGGAAGAACCTACGAGATTTCCCCATTTCGAACGAGATTTCCTCTGGAAGCCAGGAGAAGCCCCAGATATTCTCCAGGGGCCTTATCATTGGGCCCTCCCAGGGAATTGATGGGTGGGATAATCAATCAAAGCAGCAAACTGCTGGGACTCCTCCCCTGTCATTAGCAAAAGGGCAGAATAATTAATGGTTTAAAAAGTAAGTGCTAAAGCAAAAGCCCCCTATTCTAGACTTCTTTGCCTCCTACCCACCTGGATCAATATGCAAGTAAACCTGAGGATTTATAATCTATAATGGGGAATTTTAGTCTGTAAATTGGCCCTCTTTTTCACTTTTCAGCCCCTTCCTCTCTACCCAGGACCCATGATCTGTTATTTTCTCCCATTTCTCTTCTCACCATTCCTTAATAAATTACTGGCCTAACTAACCTGACATTTTCTTGAAATTCGTTTCTTGTAGCTTAGCCAAGAACCTAGAGAAAATCCAACAACACATCCATGTTGTTTCATGTATCAGGACTCCATTCCTTCTTTACAACTGAATAATATTTCATTGTTTGTATATACCACATTTTATTTATCCATTTTTTTTCTGTTGATGGACACTTGGGTTATTTCCATCTTTCGGTATCTAATACCGCTATGAACATTAGTGTGCAAATATCTGTTTGAGTCCCTGCTTGCAATCCTTTTGAGTATATACTTAGAAGTGGGAATGCCAGGTCATACAGTAATTTACCATGATGCACCTGGCCATATTCCTCTTCAAATTTATCCTGTTTTGTGTCCAATGGGCTTCTTGGATGTGCATATTCACATTTTGCCAAGATTGAAAGTTTGATTATTCCTTTTGCTCCTCTCCCTCCTTCTTCTTCCTCTTCTCTTACAATGGGTATTTTGGTATGCTTGATGGTGTCCCACAGGTCTCAGACTAGTTTTACTTTTTCTAATTCATTTTTCTTTTTGGTCCTTGGCCTGATTCATTTCAATTGCCTTTCCTTTGAGTTTACTGGTTCTTTTTCTGCCAGCTCCAACCTGCTGTGGAAATTGTAGGGATTTTTTATTTCTGTTATTGTAGTCTTCAACTCCAGTAGTTCTGTTTGGTTCTTTTGTAAATTTCTATTTCTTTATAGAGATTCATATTGTTTTCATCATCCATTATTTTCCTGATATCTTTTATTTCTTCCTGCATGTTTTTCTTTAGCTCTTTGATCATACTGCAGATCACTTTAAAAAAATCTTTTTGTAATATATCTAAAATCTAGTATTCTTTTTTGAAGGTTTCTGAATTTTTATCTTGTTCCTTTGGATCGACAATCATTTCCTGTTTCTTTGTTTGTCTTGTACTCTTTCTGCACAGTGTACATTTTAATTTTTCAAGTGTTAACTCTGAGACTTGATCCCTGAACTTTCTGTTCCTTATTTTTGTAACCAGCTAGTCATGTGACAGAAATTTCCTTGAGTGTCAGGAGCTAACAAATACAAACAAACCAATGCAAAGAAAAAGAAAAAAACACCATTCACATTTGTTGCTAATTGACATTGCACTGGCTATTGCTCTCCTTGAGGGTGTAACCCTCCTATCAAGAAGATCAGCCCAAGGTGAAAAGTGAAGGGCTCTTTGTCTTCTCTGAGCCAGCATCTTGTCCTGGACTTCCTAGTTCCTGTTAGGTATTATCCCATTTACAGGAACCCAAATGATTCCCCTTTCTTGGTGTTTTATTGTTTTTCTTAAAGCAGGTAATCCTTTGCCTCATGTCACTTTGGCTTTTTTTGTTTCTACACTGTTCTAGGTGTCTGCAAGCTTCTTCTGCCTGATAAGCAAGTTTTGGGAGGGTGAGCCAGAGACAAGTTTCCTGGTTCATTCTTTCAGGCTGCCACACAATAGGTAGGCACTAACATAAAAGCACACCAGTATATACGTAGGTGCTACTCTGCTCCCTCTGGAACAGGACTGGGGACACACATTGGAAGTGCAGGCTGGCTCCCACCATGCCAGGGAAGGTGTGGGGATGGGCTTGCAATGATATCACTAGCTTCTCTTACAATTCTCTTGATTTGTCACTCACCTAGTTGTTGCAACCTTTAAATTGTTTTCCAGAGCTTTGAGAGAGATAGATTTGCCAGGTTTTGCTAGTTATTCACAAATTCTGTAGGGGAATGGCACCCTAGAGCATCTTTGCCACCATCTTGGTTGACTGGAATCCAAGGTACTTTTTTTTTTTTTTTAAAGATTTTATTCACTCATTCATTTATCCCCCCCTTGCTGCCCGCGCTCGCTAGGTCAGCCAACCACGCCGTGCGGGCGGGCCCGCCCTCACCAGGAGGCCCCGGGAACCGAACCCGGGGCCTCCCATATGGTAAACGGGAGCACCACTGACCGAGCCACAGCCGCTTCCCCAAGGTACTTTTGAGTAGAAGAACAGATGCTAGAAAAATATCAGCTTTTTAAAAGTCTATTCAATTTTAGGGAAAGGGAGTGCTAAGTGTCTATGCAGAAGCTATTCTAAACATAGTAGAAAAGCAGGATTGAGTATTTGCCTAAGTAAAAGAGAACTATAAAAATACATTTAAAACATCATGTATTTAAAATGTTAGGAGAATGAGGACTCAGAAAAGCCCTTAGATTTGGCAAGTAGGAGGTCACCAAAAAAATATTTTTTAGTGAAAAACTAATTCTTACTGATTACAGAGGTAATGTGTGACCAGGGTCTAGGATTGCATGGAATTAATCTAACAATAGCTTTTGGAACAACAGAGAATTAAGGTGTCCAGAATTTCAGAGTCTCCCCCAGTTACTACGTTGTCCATAAGCAGAGATCATTTGGCTCTGCTTATATTAATGTTTCTACATGAAAATTTTTATTTTTAAAATTTCTTATTTGTAATTGTGAAGACACTATGATCAACAGATTGAGTATATTTTTAAGTAAATGAACACTGCTAGTCCCTTTCAAATCATTTTGAAACCTGGGTTTATAATAAAAAGTCAGCTGCCTTTAGGGATTTATAAGAGCTTATAATACTAACACATTTTTAAACTGAAACACAGAGAACACACAGGCTTCATACAGTATCAAGTTTCTAAGGCAGCCCCTTTTCTTAACGTAACCATAGTCTGATTTAGCAGGAAGTCTTGGCAAAATGGTGGAATAATTCTCTCCTTTATTGTTTCAATTTTGGTGAGAGTAAATTAAAATTGAACTCATAAAAAATATTTTGTTGTTGTTGTTAATGGGCTTCTTTTGTATTTCAAAATTTGTGAAGGAAGTGTTTGATAATTTTCCTTTGGCCATCAGTGGGGAAAAGTTGGACTCTGGAGATCTCTAAATAGCTGAGAAAAAAAGCAGCTGTTCTTGGTATATTGTACCATTTGCTACTTAGACTTCCAAAGATTCTTGTGTGACTACTTAGTAGGCCTCCTAAAAGTTCATTCATTATTAGAACATGTAGTCTACTAGTGGGTTTCTAGTCTTTGGGCTTTGAAGGAATACACTTTTATAAAAGTTAGGATAATGATAAAGTTTAGCCAGTGTGTTATTTAGCAAGACTGGCAGACAGCTGTAATTACTTAATTACTCACTTTCTTTCTCGTAACAGCACTATAATTTTCACAGAGGCTCATTCTTTCCCCATGATTAGTTCATGTTATTCTTGAGGATTAATTCCACCTCCAGGCTTAGGGATGGACAATTAGATCATTGCATCTTTTAGCTACCATGTTTGATTTAGGGTTAGTCATTCAATGTATGCACAGACAGTAAGACTTTTGTGGAACTTTTAGGAAGAGAGAAGCTTTCTTTCTACTTTTTGAGATGACAGTAAGAATGATGATATCTTCTAAGACCATCATGTGGAATCTGAGCTTAAAGCCTTTGAAAAAAAAGAGATGGAGAGCAACCAAGTTCTATAAGTCCTACAAACATCAATTGAGTCTTGGATTCATTCAAACTTGAAGCCATGAATATGGATTTTATTTCATTATATGAGCCAATAAATTCTCTTACTAGCTTAAACCAGTTTGAGTTAAATTTCAGATAAATGCAACTGAAAGAGCTCAGACTGTTATACCAAGAAAGAACATTTCAAAAGACAAACAGCTATCATTCTTTTATCACTACCATTTAATAAATAAAGAACATTTTTGCAAAAAGATAGATGAAAATAATAAAAAAAACAACCCTTTAAAGTAGAAATAATTTGACCTTATAAAATGCATTGCCTTTGATTTCCTCATTTCTTTATAGGCAAGTGATTACCTTGTCACAGGCCACCAAGGAACTATTGGTATAATAGGACAGTAACTGAACTGAGACTCAAGAGACAAGGGTTTAAGTTTCACTTCTTCCAGTAAGTATTATACATGAGGAGGAAATTACTTATATTTCCTACAACTTAACCCTTCCTTTTTTAATGGGAACAAATGATTTCTTCTAACATATAGGTCAGTTTATAGAAAAGTGTACAAAATTTTAAGTCACCGTAATGCACATTTATTATTTCTTACCTATGATTATGTCTAGAGGGCTAGAAAACTTTTAATATAATGTCTGAATGACTTTGGCTAATTAATCTGTGTCTTTGCATTCATGCAGAATCTTTGAAAACTTTCAAGATTGAAGACAAAGTTTTAACATCTGTATTGGTCATTAAAACATACAGTTTCAATTATTTGCTTAAATTTTGGGTGCAGTTCTATTTCAATGTGACAAAATGCACACCCTTTGAGTAGGTTAGAGTTAAATGAAATAAAGTGAATTTTTAAAAAATAAACTACTCACAATGTGTGAATAAATGAACATCTGTTTTATGAGCTAATTATGTGATATGTAGAAGGCTTTTTTGTTCATAGTTAAGATTTGAAGAATTGGTCGATGAGCCATGTCATAAACACTGTTAAAATGGGATTCTTATGCATGAATAAATCTGTGTTCCTTTCAATTCTCCTAGCAGACTTTTCTTAAGCAGAATGTGATTTAAAATGAATTTTATTGCCAGAAAGAAACAACTGACTTTAACTCAATTAACAGCAAAACATATGATCTAGTGAAGGCCAGTGCTTACTGACTAGGAGGTTATTCTTTTTGGTTTTGTTATTATTTTCAAAGCTCTGGAAACTGAACTGAGCTTCTGTGAATTTTGGGCCAAAGGAGAGAAATATGTGTGTTTCTGTGAAAAAGAATCTGTTTCACAGTGAAAGATTTGCAGCATATCCGATCACATTTGGAAGAAGAAAGAGAAATAACAGGGAAACAGAGCAATTGCTCAGTCTACTCTTGAAGCTACAAAGCACTGATCTTCCCTAACCCTGCATGGTGTGCCATCTAGATTGTCTGCTCACTGGTAGCTTGCCATTTAGATGAGTGTTTCTCTTTCTCTTCTCAGTTTGCCTTTGAAGTTTCCTGTTGCAGGAATCAGGGGCCATTTTGCAAAATTTATAAGAACAACATGAAAGCAGCAATTTCTTCTTCAGAAAGCCACTGAATTGTCACTTGCAGTGAACATATGTTTGGCAACAGCAAGGTCGTTTATTCAGGCATTTAAGCAGTTTGATCAAAACCAAAGGGCCCTGTGAGAATTGTGGAAGATTGTGGAGTAGGAGGCTCTAGGAATCAGTTCCTCCACCAGAAAAACTATCTGAATCAACTATTGTGAAACTCTGTATAACTGTATAGCATCCAGGAAGGAGCAGGAGGAAGATGCTGGTAAATTACAATAAATACCAGTAAATTGCCCTGGCTAGGGTACCCACCCCCCACCCTTGCACCAGACAACAGTGGGGTCTGGCCCCTGGCATAGCTTGGTGATGCCAAAAAGGGACATAAAAATCCAGTTCCCCAAGATCTGGGGAAGGGAGAAGATGACACAGGCCAATTGCTGATCACTGCTTTTGATTAGCTACTTTATATTGCTGGGAGCCCTGCTTTGAGGGCAGACATTGTTCTACCCGCCCAGAAAAAAAGGCTTTAAAGAATTAAAGACAGCGTGCTTCCTCAGAGCTGCAGAAATCAGTTGAAGGGCTGCATTGCTTAGGCAGGGACAAGGTCAGGAAAGCACTGCTTTGGGGGTGGGGGGTGGGGGTGGAAGAAGTTCCTGGCCCTTCTCTCAGCTCCTCCACAGGGCAGTTTGGAGCCAGTCAGCACTTACTTTGTGGGTCTCTGACCTTGCTATGGGTGGGAAATACTGACTTGAGAAACTCTTCTCTGGCATGTTCCCCTCCCAAAATTAGTCCTACAGGCAAGAGCAGCATGAGACAACAAAAGCAGCGTAAGAGGTATACAGCCTGGGACAAGGCTTACCTGCTTTATATCTTGCAGTGAAAGACTCTTGAAAGGGAGAAGACCTGCTTACTGGGAAGTAGAGGGGACATTCAAACTCCTGTAAACAGGAGATTCTTAAAGGCACTAGCAAGCACAAGCCCAGGACAAGACACAGGCCCAGAGAAGACAAGACCCATGGGCTGCCCTTCCTGGTAAGAGCTGAACTCTGATGGAGATCACAAACCGATGCAAAACCAATTTGCAAGACTGTGAAAAATGTTTTTGCTTAGATTATAAATATATATGCATCTAACAGCTGAACCTCAAAATATATGAAGCATAGGCCCACAGATTTCAAGGTGGAAATTGACAGTTCTACATTAATAGTAGGAAATTTTTATGTACTATTTAATGGAAAGAACATCCACTTAGAAGATCAATAAGGAAATATAAGACTTGAACAATACCAACTACACCTAACAGACATATACAGAACACTTCACCCAAAACAACAGAATACATATTCTTCTTGAGTGCATATGTATCATTTGCCAGGATAGACTGCATCTTAGGTCACAAAACAAGTCACAATAAATTTTAAAAAATATTGGAATATTGATATCATATGAGGTATCTTCTCCAACCACAATGGAATGAAGCGGAAATCAATAACAGTGTGAGAAATGGAAAATTCACAGATATGTGGAAATTAAACAATGTACTCTTAAAGAACCAATAGGTTGAAGAGGAAATCACAAGGCAAATTAGAAAATATCTTGAAGCAAAGGAACATGAAAATGCAACATATCAAAATTTATGGGATGCAGCAAAGGCACTGCTGAGAGAGAAATTTATAGCTCTAAGTGCTTACATTAAAAAAGAATAAAGATTTCAAACTGGACATGCAACTTCAAAACTAGAAGAACGAGAAAAAGAAGAGCAAAATAGACAGGTCCTTTGAAGAAAGGAAATAGCAAAGATTAGAGTTGAGATAAATGAAATAGAGAATAAAAAACAATAGAGAGATCCAACAAAACCAATAATTGGTTGAAAAGATCAATAAAATGGACAAACTTTTAGCTAGACTGATGAAGAAAAAAGAGATAGGACACAAATAACTAAACTCAGAATTGAAAAGGAAGAAATGGCATTTGACCACACTGAAATAAAAAGGAATATAAGAGGATACTGTAGAAAATGGTATGGCAACCAATTAGATACCCTAGTTGAAATGGATATAAATTCCTAGAAACACACCAATAACCTACCACTGACTCAAGAAGAAATAGAAAATCTCAACAAACAAATAACTAGTAAAGAGCTTGAATCAGTATTTAAAAACTTACTAACAAAGAAAAACCCAGGAATAGATAGCTTCACAAAGGGATTTTACTAAATATTCAAAGAACAATTAAAACCAGTACTACTCAAACTCTTCCAAAAAATGAAGAAGAGGGACAACTACTAATTCATTCTAAGAGACAAACATCACTCATATCAAAGACAGATAAAGATACCACAAAAAAAGAAAATTACAGATTAATAGCTCTCATGAATACAGAACCAAAAATCCTCAACAAGATGTGAGCAAAGTGAATCCAAAAACACATTATAAGAATTATACACCATGATGAAATGGGCTTTATCTCAGGTATGCAAGGGTGGTTCAACTTAAGAAAATCAATTAATGTAGTATATCACATTAACAGAATGAAGGAAAACGGAAACACGTGATCATCTCAATTGATGTAGAAAAGGTATATGACAAAATCCAGTTCCCATTCTTTGTTGAATACACTTTGAAAACTAGGAATAGAAACTTCTTCAACATGATAAAAGGCTTATATGAAAAACCCACAGCTAACTTCAAGCTTAATGATGAACAACTGAAAGTTTTCTCTTAAAGATCAGAAACAAGGCACTGTAATTCAACATTGTACAGGAAGTTTTTGCCAGAGCAATTAGGTGAGAAAAAGAAATAAAAGGCATTCATTAGAGGACATTAGAGGGCTTTTGGCATTATGATTTGGTCCAAATGTGTCAACAACTTTTTTCTTTTCTTTTCTTTTTTTTTTTGACTGTCAATCAGATAGGCACTATTTTAATTTAATAGTTTCCCAAACTCAGCTCATCTATAAATTCTACTTATGCTGTATGCCTGCCATGGCTGTGTGGCTACCTCAAAGCTTGGTTGTGATTATTAAATAAATTAACATATGTAAAATACCTGGCATGTTATAAGTACCCTTCAGTGTAGGTTATTATTATTAATAAACTTTAATGCTTTGCTCAATCTTTTCAATCCTTTTTTTTTTTTTTTTGCTTTTCTAGAACAATGAATAACACACAATATACATTTTACTATATACATTATGCTCATATCACTGTGATAAATATTTTTGAAGATAGAAAACCAGATTATTAGCATTTCAATGTCATAGGTTATGTCTGACATAGACAAATAGGCAGTTTTCTTGGGACCTTTGCAATTTGTTTTGACTGAATCAGTTATGTAAACAAGCAAGGTACTTTCTGTTATATTCAATGTACTGGGAAAGGCATTGGAAGGTCAAAGAAATATACTAGGAATCTTTTCTCTGGTTGAGAGATGCATGTTGAACTTCAGAGTCTCATCTTTCTTCATTTAAGTTTAAAATAGGAATACCACCTGGTTCCTAACACAATGCCAGGCACAGAGTAATATTTGTTGAATAATTGTACTTTTAATTTAAGAAATTTCACATATACAATTTCATGTACGGTTCTTTAACCCCAGCACTACTGACATTTGGGTCAGACAATTCTTTGTTTTGGGAGACTGTCCCGTGCCTGCAGTTTGTTTAGTAGCATCCCTGGTCTCTATCCACTAGATCAGAGCTTCTTAACCAAGGGTGCATGGACTCCCAAGGGGTCTGTGGAAAGATTTCAGGGGATCCGTGAGCTTGAATTGAAAAAAATATCAACTTATTATCTTTATTTTCTCTGACCACTAACTGAAATCTAGCATTTCCTTCACTTATGAATGTATGCATTAAATAAATTATGGTAGTAATCATTTCATCTGACTGGCAAAGGGGTCCATGGAACAAAAAAGGTTTAAGAACCCCTGCACTAGATGCTCGTAGCACCATCCTTCCCCAGTGTGGTACCATAAATGTCTCCAGACATTGTCAAATGTCCTCTCGGAGTCAATAGTACCACTGATTTTCACCTTTTTCTCAAACTTCCTTGTCTGGGAAGACATTATCAGATTCCCAGTTTATGGCCCAGATAATTAAATTTCAAGGCACCTAAGTGGCTTATCCCATGTCATCTAGCTAGTAATTAATAGAGCCAGCACTTGAACTCAACAGGTCTTTAGACTATAAATCCTATGCCCTTCTTCTGGCTTAAACATGACAGAATTGAGCAGAGTTTACCCAGTAGCATGTGAGGGTAACCTGACTGATTCCTCTGGGTTTGCTGGAGTAATGACCACATAGCAACTCTTCAGTAGTGTTTCTGTTTTCTGGGCCAATTTTGGAAAGAAAAAAAAAAGTCCATAGTGATAGTTTCTGGGGATCAGTAATACTCAAAGTGGACATGCTGTCTATTCTACTCATATTATAGAGCAACAGAGTGTCTGTCTTACTGAGAGAGATGGAAGGAGTCATTGGTTACATTTTCCTGGCAATGGACACAGCTTTCAAATGTGGGAGGGCATTTTGATTTTGTTTCTATTTGTGATAGTCTAATTTACTTTACTTTACTTTCTCTTCGAGAGAAAAATATTCAGATTTTTTGGGTAAGGGTGGGGGAAGGCTTTAAGAAAAAGAGTGCCTGCTATCTAGAGTCTAGTTTAAATCATTCCTGCCGACCAGCCTGTGTGATACAATTGCTGCTGCTTCCAGGCAGTTTTACAGACACAAGAGATCTAAATTTTACATAACTGTGAAAATAAATTAGGTCCTTCTCCAGATGATGATCCCTGAACTATAAATCTCCATTGCAGTTTCAAATTCTATCTAAACAACTTGGCATTAAAATTCATTCAAAAAGATAAGCTGGGCTAGAGCAGGTGTAAGCAATCATCAGGACTACTAAAAAGAGGCCAGAGAGAAAGAGATAAAATGTAACAGCAATGGAATAAAGAGCTGTAGAGAGTTAGAGGACACCATGAAAATGAATTCATGAGAATGATTTATGTGAAGAATTTAGGAAAATCAAGATAACTCTTGATTCTATATTAGATCTCCATATATGCATTACAGAAAATTTAAGGGCATCTGAGATATGTTTTAGTTATGATATTAAACTTTGATAGGATAGAGTTTGAAAGGAATTTCATCATTTATTTCCAATGTTATTAATATCACCAACAAACAATCATTTATTGTATCAAGGGCAAAATCAAGGGATTTAAGCAATGAAAGTACTCAAACAATTGAAGCCAAGTCTTTATCAACTAACTTTATGAGCTTACGCCAATGGTTCTCAGACATTAGCTGGAACTCAGTGACATGGAAGACTCATGAAAGCACAGATTATTTGACTCCATCCCATAATTTCTGAATCAGTAGGCCTGGGGTGAGGACAAAAAAAATTGCCTTTATGACAGTGATGCAGAAGCTGCAAGACTGGGGACCACACTCTGTGAATGTGATTTAGGCCATCATTGGAATCTGTAAGAGCCCCATTTTCCTCAAGTATAAACTATGGCTTTAGACTACCTCCAACCAAGGTATTTATGTGTGAGAAGTCTTTTTAAAAGTATAAAGCAATGTTTAACCTAAAGAATTTAAGAAAATTTCCTTTTAGGTACCATCTAAGACTATTCCACTGGTTTGGCCTACTTTACTGGGAAAATAATCAGATTATTCTACCATGCCAACACTAAGTCAAGGTTAAGACGTAGTGTATGCCTGGATATTTTGTATTATTAGTATTATCAGTAAAGGAGCAGAAATTTGATTTTCTGTGGCATGGTATTGGTTCTCATTAATTTTGAGATGGCCCATCTCTGACTTATACTGTTTTCTTGCTTTATGATATTCACTTGATGGGAAAAGGGAGAAAAAACTTACTCTTGTAACAGACAAAGTGTCAGAAATACTTGTGTCCATAACATTTCCACAGATCATTGATAATTCATTTCTCAAACTCTCAGAATTCTAGACCATCACATGTGTTACTCTTTTATAAGTGTCATATTATATAGTCATATATTAACTTATAAACCTAGACACTTTACAAATAATCCATAGAGACCATTAATTTTAGGAGTGGCTAATCTGAATTATATGGTGTTTGAAAGGGCCAAAATGTTACTAAAGGCAGAAATGGTAATTTGAGTACTTTCTAATCCACTCATCATTTCTCCATGTAGTTCCAAAAACAAGAAGAGACTTAAACATCTGGGGAAATCAAATTATTGTTTGAAATTTTGGGGGAATTTTCTACATGTTTAAACAAACATTTTGAGTTATACCATGTCCTAAGCACTATGCCAACTCCTGGGGAAACACATGTAAATGAAGACTTGTTTTTAAGAAGCTTATAAGCTATGAGGATATCAACTTACAAATAACAAATATAAATAATACAATGTGAAACTTGCTGTAATGAGGGTGTAGCCATTTGGCAATTTGATGTAATTATGAATTCCCAAAATATAATTGGATCATGCTTGTAAACTGATCTGTTAATCTGGGCATGATTAAGTTATGATTAGGGCGTTGACTGGGCCACGTCAGTGGGGCGTTGAGCCCCACCCCTTGGTGGGTGGGGGAATCAAATATAAAAGGCAAGGCAAAGGACAGAGGGAGCAGATTTTGAGAAGCAGTTTTGATGTTGGAGTTTTGATGTTGGAGAGAAGCCCCAGGAGAAGAGAAGAGAGCCCTTTGCCTGAAAATCTACAGCTGACCTTGTGGAGGAAACAGAGGAGCTAAGCCTGGAGAGAAATGCAGCCCTGGGAAGAGAGGAACGCAAGAAACCTGAACCCTGGCAAATGTCGGCAGCTGCCTTGCTCCAACAACGTGGCAATGGACTTTGGTGAGAAGAAACTTATGCTTTGTGGCCTGGTAACTGTGGACTTCTACCCCAAATAAATACCCTTTATAAAGACCAACCAATCTCTGGTATATTGCTTTGGCTGACTAATACAGAGGGTATGTACAAAATAATATGAGCACAGACAAAAAAGAATAGAAAATATAGTATAAATAGGCAACTGTTTTTACAGAGGAATACCTCATAAATGTCCTTTGACTTTAAATTATGTGAGCAATTCAAAGCCATAAAGTCTATTAGCATTGGTTGGCTTAAGCAGTAGAAATAAGAAACTGCTTTTCAAAACTATACAAAAAATACATTAAAAAATACGTTTTGTATGGTGATTTCTAAGGAATTCCTTGTTTTCTGTCTTTTCCAGTTCTAACTAAGGGTACTCATACATATTCCCTACATCTATCCTTCTATGTAGTTCTAAGTGGTTTACTGTTATTGAAATACATGGTCATTTGCTGATGAGTAAAGGAGAGATGTAGTAATCCTGACTGTAATTTACTACTATTCCTTAAGTATTGAAGTGCTCATAATCTTTTTGTCATAGGTATGTTTGAATCTGGAAGTGATAATAAAAGTTGAAGAAGCTGGAGAGGAAAGAGGTTAAATGTAGTTATTGAAATTTTATAGTATCATGAAATGTCAAAGCTTGGACTAAATTTCAGATCTTTCAATTTTTAATATAAATGAAAGTTCTGCCCCATATTATTTCATTTTGAAACTTAAAATGGAGCTGTGTTTTCAATTTACTCAGAGAGAAACAGACTTTCGACAAGTCCAACTCAATACTAGCAGTGAGCCAGAAAACTAGCCTCCTTCTAAGGAAGTAAAGTCGTTCCTCAATTTTAAATACATTTATTTTTGGAATGTTAAATTTGTCCTTCCTGAAGAGGGATGAGCTTTTGGGTTCCTTTGCAAAGCTATTTTCTTCTCTTCATTGAGTAAGACAGAAATTACTTAATGGTAAAAAATACCATATCTTGAGTCTATCCATTTGACCTTATTGGTCTCAACATCTATAGGATATTAAGAGATTAGCTAAAACTGGAAGTTACTTTTTCTAAGTGGAATATTTTTTTGAGGGAGCTTCCAGTTTCCTTGGCTAAAAGGTTAGTAAGCAAAGCTAGAAATTGTCTTGTAGCAAAGATAGGAGGATTCTATACCACCTACTTCACAGGAGTATTTTGGAGGTTTAATTAAATTAGTGCTTTGAGCTTTTAAGATGAAAGTTGTTATAGATATGCAAAATGCAATTACTAAAGTTATTTTTCCTTTTCCTGTATGATTGAAACACATTTATTTTAATTGGAAAAGTGACAAATTGCCTAAAGAGACCTTTCCTTGTGGTATGTTGATACAGGGGCAATGGATTAAATTTCTTTATAATAAATTGGATTGTAATCTAATTCTTTATTTAACAGCAACAACAATCTAATTCATGACAAAACATTTAGTTATATCAAGAATCAAAGAATCATTCAATATGTAAAAATCCTAATGCCCTGAGGTAACAGCATCAGAATATGGCTTAGAGTCTAGTCCAGAGATGTCTGTAGACTTAATTCACTCTCTCAGATTTTTTTCCCCACTATTTGCTTTTTGGTGGAAAAAAAGGGAAAACAGTGCTATATAAATAAAGAGGATGACAACTCCCTGAAAAGAGAATGTTTCCACCAGAAAAAGATTCTGTGTATACACACTTGTCTGGGATATGCCCGAGTTTTTGAGGCAGCACTCAGGAAAAGGTCATTGGTAGAGAAGAGGTCAAGGAATTGAGAGACCCCAGTATTAGAATAGCATCTGTAGTAGTTGTGTTGGAGAGAGTGATGATGAGCCAAGAAGCAAAATTCTGATAAAAACGAGTGGGTCTTGAGGGTCTGTAGAGGATTCTACAAAGAGGCATAAATGAGTGGTGAAACTGTGAAGTGTGAGGACAAGACATTCAAAACTGAGGAGGGGCAGCATTAGGGTAAAGGGAAGGAGAGTAGACAATAAATGGTAATGAAGAGCAGAGAGGACCCAAATTCACCCACCTCCAGGTCTAGGTGTATGAGAGAAAATAGCCCTGTTTTGAAAGGGAGAGCTATGTCCTCAGAGGAGAGACAGGCTTCCGTTAGACTCAGCAGAGGTTCTGAACACCAACTGCGCACTACAATTTCCTCAGAAACTTTAAAAGGAGTACTGCTGTTGGGCCCCATTCCAGACAAATAAAACCAGGATCTATGGGAGAGGAAAAAGCAAACAAAAGCCAACAAACATCTCTCTAAGAAATTGAGTGAGGAGTAAGAACTACTACCTTAGGCAGATTTCAGTTAGATCAAGAAGGTCAAGGGGACATTGAAAGTAGTAGTTATAAGGGAGGAGATTTTTCTTAGGACTGATTTTGAGTTCCAAAAGACACTCTGGGTGGAAGTCAGAAGTGGGAAAGTGGATGAGCAATGCCGTAGGGGATAGAGTGACCTGTCATCCTAGGCTTCTTGAGGCCACACCTCAGGCTGTGAGTGTTGGGCAATGGAGTGAGTGCCAGGAGCACCCAAAGTTCTGGGGCTTTCACTCCTTACCAATGGCTGCAAGGAGTACAGTGGAAGGAGAACTTTATTCTTAGCAAGCAAGGTCCCCTTTTGAGCCCTGCCAATGAGTATTAGTGACGATTATAAACCATATCCAGATTATCTTTTAAAAAAACTCATTTATTGGGATAGATGCACAAAATATCACTTTTTAATATATCACTGATTAAAATACCTTAAAAAGAACTGTGATTTCTTGTTTCATGCTCATTCTTTTTGCTTAGAAAACCTCTATTTCATGTACCTGTGTACCTTAGGCTTTGACAAACGAGGATTCAGGACTAGCTGGTTTATAGATGGCATTCAATAAAAGTAAAATCATCCTAACTCAGGCTGCCTGGTAATTTCAAGAAAGGTAGAATCAAGTCCCTCTGCTGGGGACTAAAACTCAGCATGACTCTTCTGAGGATTAAATATTGCTGTCTGGCCAGTTGAATATCTGTAAGTTTCTGATAAAATGAGAATTTATAATTCCTGTGGCTCGGAGGGTCTATGTTATAGAAAAGAAAAATGTACAAGGCCAACATGAACTGAAGACTTTATATAGTTTGATTTAAGAACTTGGAAAGCCAATAAAATGGACATAGCATTTAGATGTAGAAGATAACTTTTGGAACCTAACTTTTCTTTACTTATCCTCTTTTTATACTAGGGCATTCAGAGAAAACAGAACTTACACGTAATGGGAAAATGGGCAAATGGCCCAATCCTTCCAATTTAATCAGAATCAATACCTGTGTCATATGGTACTGAAAACTTTATGCCTCTTTACTCGACTATATTCTGGTTCCTTAGACCATTACATCCCTCTTGCAATATATTTCTTTTATTTTTCTGCCTAAAGCAGTAGGTATAGGCAGATCTCTCTGAGATGTTCTGGGGAGACTCTAAAGGCAAGTTACTTATAACTGCAACAGATGTTGGTGATTTTTAAGGGATGCTGGCTTTGTATTGTGAATCTCTACCTCTCCTAGGGAAAAATAAGGAATTTCCAATTACCTTCTAGCTATAGGAACAGAAGGGCACTAAAATTCAGACAAGGGGGAAAAAATAACAGGGATGCCTCATCTCAGTAATTATTAAAGAGGAAGCAAATTTCTCTTTCAATATTTCATTCTTTGGTTATGGTTCTACAGATAAGATTGAGAGAAGAGGTAAAAACTTTAGCTTTACATTCCAAAATACTTGTCTCATTATCTGATTCAAAAAAGAATCTAATCTTCGAATCCAGGGGTTTTTAACCTTTTTTTGTTCCATGGACTCCTTTGCCAGTCAGGTAAAAAACATGGACCCCTTACTAAGTCCACACTATACTATGTATTATTTAATAAATATATTGCACCCACACCAACATGTCCCCACAAGAATAATGTTTTTTATAAATTTCAATTCAATCTCATGGACCCCTTGTTAAGAACCCCTGTTCTAATCTGACCTCAGAAATGTAAACAGACACCATTAATTAACTTTTCCTATTGTGGCTGATTTAGCATTGCTATTATTGGTCCTATTATTATTATTATTAGTTGTTATTATTGTAGGAGAAGCTGTAGTAAAGTTTTATGATAAGCAAAACTTAACCACTGTTACCACTTGACAGCTGAATAAACTGAAACAACTAGTTGTATTGTTAGTCATGACTTGGAATCTCTTTTAACTGCCTACTTATTGTTTTTAAACAAACAAATATTTCATCCTAATAATAATATAAATATAAAAATTATCTAAAACAATTAAAAAATTAATGAGGAAATAAGTAAACAAACTAGATCAAATGTTAAGATATACAGTCTAAAAGTCTGGCATAACAATGATTGTTGATTTTTACCAATTGATTGTTTCACTTATTCATGCATTCTTTCATTCATGCCACAGTTATTTATTGACAAACTGCTATATGCCAGGCACTTATTTCAGTACTGCAGATATAAACAACAAGACAGCCATGATGATGTCATGATGATGCTTACTCATTGTTTGACATTGTTTGAAAATTACAGTAAATTGGTATTCTCAGTGATATGAAATTGAGTCTTGCATCTGAGCCTAATCAAGAAAAATTTAACAAAGCAGACAATAGAGTAAATAAACCAATATAGCATATAGTGGCCTGCAGAGGCTTTCTCATGTGTTGCCAATGTGTACCTCCTGTTTTTATGAAATTCAAGGCACACTTAGCCATGAACTATGGATGACAAAGTTAATAAAAAGCAGGCCCTAAATCTTCCTTATATTAATTTATGTAGTTACAGAATTGAGCTCCTAGCATTTCATAGGCAGTATTTGCAGACTGAATAAATCATTCAGAATCAACTTGTTTATAACTAAAGCTCTTGTTTTAATTCTTACTGAAATATCATTTTATCTTCTCATTTCTTTTCCTCCTTTCTTCTTTCTATCTTCTTATCTGAACTAAATTCCCTTGTTTTGGTAGAACTGAAACATTAGGGTTTTAAGAAGCTTTCACTGGACATAAGTTTCAAAATCAGCCTAAAGGAAGCCCAAGGGAGGTGATAGACTCCAAAGAGAAATTTCAGCATAGTCCAAAATTATTTATACTGTAATAAATACTCCAATCTCCTTTGGGGATTCATTAGAGGAGGCTTTCCTTCTATTTCTTAGAACAGCTAGAAATTGTATCATTCCTCCAGAGTAACATAACCAGTGTGAGTTGATATGGTGAAATGATGGTTCAAATATAGGGTTTATTTGAGGAAATATTATAGCATCATTTTTCACCTTCTGACAGAGGTTAGTCTAACAAAACAGCTCACAAATATTTGGGAAAGTAATTAGTTAAACTACATAGTCAAGGGAAAGGTAGATAGATATAGATATAGATATAGATATAGATATAGATATAGATATAGATATAGATA